>NJDC01005169.1:169699-184612 GCA_002245475.1 Calephelis virginiensis
TTGGGTGGAAGTTGGAAAAATTTCTAACAGTGATGGCATGTTAAAAATTAAAATACAAAAATATAACTAGTTTTAGTAAATCTCTTCTATGTATACCGGTGTCGAATGCTGCATGCGAGCGCATATTTTCAAAGATAAATTCAATAAAAACGGACCAAAGAAACAGATTTATAAACAAAAATGTGTCAGCTATTTTAAAAACAAAGCAAGGTATTAAAGATGAAGGAGGTTGTGTAAATTTTAATCCTTCGAAAAGGATGTTAAAATATAATTCTAACATTTATTGTGAGCATGAATAAATAAAACGTTTTAAGAAAATCAGTACTTTTATTGGTATATCTGTCCTATGTTAGTCGGTATATTTCAGTATTTTTTTGAGGTGCCTCGGTATTTTCTTAAAATTAAATCTGGTCACACTGGGCCTATCGCCAACCGGGCACATATATCCAATCCCGAGCAATATTTTTTTCCGGGAATCGAACCCGGGACCTCATGAAGTCAAGTTCAACACTTGGACCGCTAAACAACAGAGGCTAACTAATTTATATTATACTGACTGACTGACAGTAAGAGGATTAATAATGTTTCAACTGCCTAGTCAAATATTAGATATAATTCAGCAAACTACGGAATTCATAAATTATAAAACTACAGAATATACGTCCAAAGCACTAAGCAAAGATATGTCAATTGAATTCTATTCACTGTTGCAACTTGCAGTGAAATTGATTTTTATTTTCACTTTTAAGTGCTAATTATTATTATACGGCTTTTCTCATCAATATCCTGTTCTAATTTGACAGTGTGTAAGCGTTACGTAAATGTCCGAATACACTAGTCAGCCAGAGTGGCAACACATTATTATCACCTTTGATTCTAAGCAACATTTATTTTTTATTAATAAGAACTCTGTTTCCTATACTTACAATAATACAAAAACTGACTTATATGATACTGAACATTTAGCGCTCTTTTTTGCAGTGACAGTAAGAGGATTATTAATGTCTCAAATGCCTAGTCAAACACTAGATATAATAAAGCAATAAATTGTTACTTAAAGCAAATGCGGACGTCATAAATCCAAGGACTCCCGAATATACGTCCTCAACACTACGTAAAGACAAGATAGTTGAATTATATTCACTGTTGCAACTTGCAGTGTAATTGAAATGCTTTTTTATTTTATTATTGAACACTATTTATTTATGATACGGTTTTTCTCGATAATATCCAGCTGCAGCTTGACAGTGTGTAAGCTTACTTGCGTTACCGACTGAATAAACTACTCTTCAAGGCAACAAATGATTATCACCTTTGGTTCGTACTAACATTCATTTTCGATAAATATCAAATCTGTCTGTTTACTTTTGTTGTGTAAGTTCAATCTAAATATATAAATTGAATCTCCATTTTGGGTGGTCATCGCATCACGACTGAACGGATGAACCAATTAAAGTAAATATTTATAGCTATATTCTATTTGTATTAGTCATTGTGAGAAGAAGGATCACATGTCGAAAAAAACTGGAAAAATTGTTGGGAAACCACTCTTCAGTTTCCTCCATACAAATTGTTAATGTTCAGCGATACGAAGTTTCTCATTCTCACTCTCCGATTTTTATTGCACAGCGATAGTCAGAGGATTACAAATTTCACAACTATCAAAGCAAACACTAGATATAATTCCACCTGGACGTCATAAATCATGAAGCTACAGAATATACGTCTACAACTCTAGCTGACACGACGATAATACAATTGAATTCTATTTCCTGTTTCAAATTGAAGTGTAATTGAAATAGTTTTTTTGAACTTCAAAGTCCTTCAAAAACACTCAGAGTTACTTCTTACCATTATTATAAGGTGTAATATGGTATGTTTAGCGTTCTTCCTCGCACAATGACGGTCAGAGAATTATAACTGTCGCAACTGTCAAGTCAAACACTAGATATAATTCAGAGAAGGCGGACATAATAAATCTTGAGACTGCAGAATATACGTCCACAACTCTAGCCGACGCGACGATATGATAATTGAATTCTATTCACTATTGCAACTTGCAGTGCAATTGAAATAGTTTTCTGAATTCCGATTTACTTCAATGAAAATTGTTTTTTGTTATTACTTCTACTTTTAATTATATTAAAACTAAGAATAAATAATGCAACCAAGATAAACTGCAATGAGATTGTTGACACACATTCAGAGTGGCAACAAATTATAAAAATCTTTGGCTTCTAAAAACTTTTTTTTATTAAGAGCTTTGTTAGTTTTCCTTACCTTACTATACAAAAACTAAACTAATATTATATGTATAGTCCTCTTCCTCGCACAGCGACAGTTAGAGAATTACAAATGTCGCAACTGTCAAGTCAAACACTGGATATAATTCAGCGAAGGCGGACGTCATAAATCATGAGTGTGCAGAATATACGTCCACAACTCTGTCCGTCGCGACGACATGATAATTGAATTCTATTCACTATTGCAACTTGCAGTGCAATTGAAATAGTTTTCTGAATTCCGATTAACTTCAATGAAAATTGTTTTTTGTTATTACTTCTACTTTTAATTATATTAAAACTAAGAATAAATAATGCAACCAAGATAAACTGCAATGAGATTGTTGACAAGAATATGATACACCTTTCTAAAATACTTTGGAGCTAAATCAACCAAGCAATATACACAACGTAATTATAGATGTTCATTAACAATATTGGCATTAATAACATTGATGGTCGTATATTTAAAATATTTTTTATATTCTTTTCGGTATATCTTTTATCTGTCAAATCATCGTTAGAATATTTAAAGTTTTTTTAAATTGCCACGTCAAAGACATTGTTTAACACTTAAAGTTTTAAGTAATGTTTTATTGAAACTTTGCAAGTGAGATTCGGAATTCTTTCAATCAAATTAAAGCTTTCATGAATAAAATTGCCGTAAACTGCCCCTGTGACTATTTATATTTCATATAAATAGTTTATAATCGTTGATCCCAATGTAATGGCACACTTTCCTTAACAGTGCTGTAGAAATTATGGTATTTACCACTTGATATTTTCGGCCCACTCATAAAGATCTTAGCGTGAAGTACACAAGTATACAATTATATAGAACTACTTATTCTGATCAGTTTTTAACAGTTTGTAAGAAACTACAAGCTATAGCGCACATTCAAAGTAAAATATAACTTATCTTATGTATAGTGATATGTAGGCTTGTCGGACTTAGTGTCTTAGGATAGTCATGTGAGCCATCGCTGTGCTCCTGCCTACGTCTCCGGGGATAGAAGCGTAAAGATACTTTTTCTTATATGTCAAAATTTCTTCTTCCAATGTTTGTTCAGGGTAAGTTTTAAAACTGCTTCTGCTTCAAATTAATATGGATAAATGCTTTAAATACCCATGATTTATATAACCTAAAAGATTATTATACTCCAATATTGCACCAAATTGACGAAGAGATTTCATTAAATTTTCCAACAAAGTTGAAAGCAACAGATAAAAATATATTACGGATGCAACAATGAATCACTAGTTGCTAGTCATTGTGATAGAAACGTTATATGTATTGTAGCATAGTTTGTAATGCTCAAACTCTTCCTCACACTTTAACAGTACCAGGATTATTAATGTCGCAACTGTCAAGTCAAACACTAGATATAATTCAACAAAGGCGGACGTCATAAATCATGAGCTACTGCAGAATATACGTCCACAACGCCGGCCAAAGACATGATAATTGAATTCTATTTACTGTAGCAACGTAATTGAAATTGTTTTCTCATTTCAACTTTATCGTTTTGATACAGTGAAAACTATTTTGTATTTTTATTAGAAAATTGAATTTAAACGTTGATTAAGACTGTACTGAACGAGTTATTACTTAATAAAAAAATGATTAATATATTATAATAGCAGCCCGTCCCAACTTTTCACAGGTTCACGAACTTATATGATATTATACATATGAACCTTTCTCTTGAATCACTATATATGTAAAAAAATCGCACAAGGGTCCGTTAGGTATTTAAAAAAATCTAAGCATACGTAGGGACAAACAGACAGACAGCGGAAATTGACTTTGTTTTATATTATGTAGTGATAACAAAGGTGTAATTTATTTGAAATGAGATAAAAAAATCTTTTTATAATCAACTATCGACCCGCCTTAACTTCGCACGGGCTTAAAATATACATGTGAACCTTTCTCTTCAATCATTTTTTCTAAAGTCGCATAAAAATCCGTTTCGTAGTTTTAAAGATTTAAGTATGCAAAGGGACATAGGGATAGAGGAAGTGGCTTTGTTTTATAATATATCTGATATAGTGATCTTCCAACAAGAGAAGCGAAATGGTGATGACTTTCAATTATTATGCTAAAGCGTTTCAAAAAATATTTCAGAATACCAGGTTGTAGAAGTTGAATTCAGAAAACAATTCAAAAAGTCACTACAATTTGATTGTCTAAGACAGACGCTATTATAAGTATATTTTGCTGACTCATCTGACGTCGCCTCTATGGTCTAGCGGCCGTGTTGTTGGACTTGTCTGCATGAGGACCCGGGTTCGATGTTTTTCCAATTTTCCAATAAAAAAACGTTGCTTGGGATTGGGTATATGCCCGGTTGGCGATAGGCTTGCCACCTATCACATTGTAGGACTTAGTGTCTTCGGATGTGTGCCCTGGTTGTGCATCTGTCTACCCCTTCGAGGATAATACGTACTTACTTGCTCATGTTTTATGAAATCTATGTCCACCAAGTTGACTTACATCTATGTGATTTGGAAATGGTAACATTAATAATTCTCTTGTTGCTAAGACACAAGGAAGACCGTTATCTCCTACAACGACATCTTCTACGTAAATGTTGGTAAATATATGACTATTTAATTAAACAAAAAAAGATAAGTGAATTCCCTAATATTCAGAACTTGAAGACATCTAACATATATGTATAGTCCCAAGCTAAAGCTATGAGTTTAAACCTCATTTATAAGTTTCACAGCTAGGTATTTCCCTAACCTTCAATCTGAAACACAACAACGGCGAGAACTGAGCTAGAAATTAAAACAAAGGAAAGGAAATAAATGATAATACAACTCAGTCTTATTGCAATGTCGGAATGATCCAGTTATCTAAACGACTATAATGTTATGCTCCTACCATACTATGGAACGTTTCATCTAACAAAATATGTGACTACAAATTATATATTAACTATATATCTTACTTGTGTTGGTCCAGGCTCTTTTGCAGAATAGACTATGTGCCTTCTTACCAGGCAGGCAAGTCGAGCATAGGCTTACCGTCACTAGCACCGTGACATCCTACTTGGTGGTAGAGTTTCGCATCAACTCGCCCGGATTGGTACCACCGCCTTCCTATTGCTGCTGTCATAACGTTCGTGTTTGCCGTTGACATGCTCCTGTTCGGAGGGTAAGGCAGCCGGTAAACTTACTTTTGCTTGAGGCTTAACATCCCGGGCTAAGGTTAGCAAGGCATCATTACCACCTTTGATGTCTCTAGGCGGCGTGAATTTCTTACCATCAGGAAATACATCTGCTTGTTTGCCTTCCAATATCATAAAAATCGGTTAAGATCGTGTCATATTTCACAGCCACTACAATCATTTTTAGTAAATACCAAATGACACAAAAAGCACATTGTTTGTTTATTAACCTCGTGTATTATTTCGATCACAATACAAAAAGTATGTGAGATCGTTAAGAGAAATAATGTAAAGTTAGTATTATGTATCATACGTACAAAATCTAACTTTACATAATTTCTCACTTTACATCGATAGCTGTTGAGAGAGAATCTATTAACATACGGAGTAAAGTATGTTTTTTTGCTATGTCTAATCTGTTTTTTGTTCCCCGGTCCAGGCAACACAAACAAAATGTGTTAATTTAAAAAAAAATTTAACACATTTGACATGTAAAAAATTCTTAATAAAAACAACGTTGAATTGGATAAGTTCTTGGTTGGCGACGACATATTACGTTGTGAGACTTAGTACTTACGGGTAGTCGGAGGTATCCTGATTGTAATTCTACAAACGTGAAGATACATTTTTTTAAGATGAACAAAGTTAGTGTTATCTCGCAGCTGAAAAACGCCTCAAGGTTTATTGCGACAGCATTTATTATTTATTTGGTTTGAATATTAGAATTCAAACAAGGAGACGATTTCCTGATGGTGAGAAATTCACGCTGCAAAGACAACAAAGGTGATAATGGTACGTCATCAACTTGAGGCCGCTATGCTAAGCCTCGAGCAAAAGTAAGTTCACCGGATACCTTATCCTCCGAAGCGGAACACGTCAAGATCAAGCACTGACGTCATGGCGGCAGGAATAAGTAAAGCGGTGGTACTAATCCGGGAGAGTCGCTGCGAAACTCTATCACCAGCTGTCTGGCAGGAAGGCAGATGGTCTATTCTGCAAAGGAGCCCGTTTTTTTTCATCACCTAATTAATTCATTGCCTTCTCATTCTTATTTACAGAAGAGAAGAATCGATAGTGATCAATTAATATAATTATGTAGTTCCCTCTTCTTGTCTGTCTTATTTTCCCTAAAAGTCTAGTGATTGAAACAGCTTCATTGCCCCATGAAATTGAATTTAGAAAACTATTTCAAATTCAAACATGAATAGAATTCAATTATCATGTTGCAAGAGAAAGACGTCTGTAGACGTATATTGTTCAGTTCATGATTTATGACGTCCGACTGAATTATCTCTTGTGTTTGACTTGACAGTTGCAGTATTAATCCTCTTGTTAATGTGCAAGGAAGAGCGTTACCATTAACACTACATAATCTAGATGTAACTATGATAATGGCTAAATATATCACACCTTTAGGTATAATTTATTACATCTTGCTGTATATTGTTTATTCACCGGCTTCAAAAAAGAGGCAATTCCCCATTCGACTTCATATTTTTTCTTAAATTACGCGATTACCGTTAGAGTTTCACAGCGATTCGCCTGGATTGGTACCACTGCCTTACCTATTCCTGCCACCATAACGTCTAATGCTTGCCGAAGACGTGTTTCGGTTCAGAGGGTAAGGTAGCCGGTAAACTTACTTTTGCTCCAGGTCTAACATCCCGGCCTAAAAAAGATGTAAAATAAGCCTTTATTTTGCTAATTCCGCGTAAGCAGTGTAACCGTTGTGGCAAATAATCCTCCAAACGAAAACTCCGACCTGTTTGACCTATGTATGTTCCGTCAAACAGGTCGGAGTTTTCAAACACGTTACAAAGAACATATAGCGGCGTTCAGAAATAAACATTTCGAAAAATCCCATTTTGCAAAACATCTTTTGGAAGCTGGTCACACTTTGGCTAGTGATCACTCCTTCGAAATAATTCATACTTGTGAAAAAGGAATTAAGCTAAATATTTTAGAACAATTAGAAATCATAAAACACAATAATCTGTCCAGAACATTGTTGAATGAACAAATAAATATATCGGATTCCCCATTATTACGAATTTTTAGCAGCAATCGAGTCGAACAGAATTCCAGAATCGATTCGTGAAGCGGTTACGAATAATTGATAGTGGGGGGTTTGGTCTATATAAGGCGCAATCGAGGCGGCGGCGAACTACTCGTGTGTCGTCGTTTGTACGGTACGGTCGAATTCCTGAGGATGCCTCGGTGTAGAGGCGAAACGTACGTCGAGTGCGATTTGGTGTTCTCTGTGGTGAGTGCTTCGACAAAGTTGGCGAAGGACGTGACAAGTGGTTTTGTTTCCCGTGTTCGGACTCTATTTGTGATCTGGTCGCGGAGGTGGGAGGTGGGAACTTTAGGTAGGGTTGTCACATGTAAAGAACGTGACAATTTATATTGTTTCCCGAGCTCTTCCTATAGTCGTGTTCTGGTCGCGGAGGTGGGTGGTGGGAACGTCAGTTAGGCTTGTCACATTCTGTGTCGTTTGGAGGATTATTTGCCACAACGGTTACACTGCTTACGCGGAATTAGCAAAATAAAGGCTTATTTTACATCTTTTATAATGGATTTCCGCAAAGTAACGCCTGTTTCAATAAAATATCCCGGCCTAAGGTTGGCAACGCACCATTACCACCTTTAGTGTCTCTAGGCGGCGTGATATCTTACCATCAGGAAATCCGTCTGCTTGTTTGCCTTCCATTATCATAAAAAAATACTACACAAATTCGATTTCGATGATTCTTTTTTTATTTTATTTAAAGGTGGTCCCGTACAATTTTGATCAAGATCAAACAGAGCTATCACTAACAATGCGTCTTTTTGAAGTGAAAACTTTATAGCGGTGCTACGTACATTTTGTGACAGGTAAAAAATATTGAAATCGCATCAGAACACGTGAGCAGATAAAAATTCGTAAGACGGAGGGAGAGTAAAAACACAGCCTCCGCTTTTAATACAGCGTTTTTCATTTCGTCCGTCGATGTACTGACACACCGTGCGAGGCTTGATACATGTTTTTTTTCCAATAAAATCAATACTATTTTACAAAAAGTATTCCCTAACTATTCCAAAATATCAAAATTGTCTATTTTTACTCCTGCCAGAACTTCTAGAGTTTTTTTATCTAAATATAATAAGTCGAAAGAAATTTTAGCGCACGTAATATTATCATTAACTTTCCCCTTGAATATAACATATAATTGGTTTCACTTCCCGATTTTTGTAAATCATAGCTCAAATTCAATTCAGTAGTTACTTTAAAAAGCACCAACAAACATACTTCCAAATGAATTAGGAATCATTTAAATTAACTAAAAGTAATTATTGCAGCTAGCAAGCAACAGCAGGAAATGGTTAAAAAGTTGACACAAGTAGTGATAAAGTCGTGCCCGATTGAAACGTAAGATATAAACCGATTAGGCTGTGTATTGTAGGACCACAATAGCGCGGTTCAAGGATGACTGAGTCTAGAAAGTGGTCCTTAGAGCGCACACGTTTGAGTGTTTCCAGCAGACCGGCTCTTCAGATGAGATCGCAACTTCAAATGAGAAATAGATTCACGCTTTATTTATTCGTTTGTGCTGTTTAAATAAAAATTCTTAAGCGCTCTTTTAAGTTTCCTTAGTGGAATGACAAAAAAAGAACTATGAAAAGTCTAAAAGTAGTATGTAAGCTGGAGATCTTAACATTTTTGAATCGGACCAAGGGTCCAGTTTTTGAGGTTTATTTTTAGAGAGGCTAACAACTTCGATATAAACACCAAACTCTTTTGGAAGGAGGTGAAGAAGTCTCGGAGTTATTCGTTTAATTCTGGATTAATAGAATTAAGTCCAAGAGTGGTGATATTCTTGCAAGCACGCATGACGTGTTAAAACGAAGAAGTGAATTTTATTGGAGATATGTATGATTTTGAAGATGCTGCCGCTGTGTCCGAGTACTCAAATGACTCGGAGATAGCGGAGGCATTTAACGGCATTTGAGATGATCAAACTTGGTGGTCCTGCAGTCCGGAACTCTTTCTGGGTTCTTTGTAATATATGTTGGAAGATTGGCAGAGTACCCGAAGACTGGCGACGTGCGGTCATCATGCCTTTGTATAAAGGCAAGGGTTCAAGCATGAACTGTACAAGTTACAGGGCCATTAGTTTGATCAGTTTAGCATCAAGAGCGTAGAGAAAAATAGTTGAAAGGAGGATGCAAGGGATGTCCAACGGAGCATCTGGCTGTGGGTGGGTGAGGGTTTTCTGCGGTTTTGTAGATCTCGAAATAGCGTTTGATAGGGTCGTACAACCCTTTGAAATCGTACAAAGAACTTTGGAACATTTTGACAGATTATGTGACAGTATTTAGACTGTAAAGCATGTGTGCGGGTGGATGGCAACATATAGCCTTGGTTTGATGTTAATATTGGCGTCATCAGGGTTGTGTGTTGTCAGCACTCTTGTTTATCTTATATTTTGACAAATGTCTTCAAATGTTAAGACCATAGAATCTGGGAATGCGTATGGGTGACCAAGTGGTGAACTGCCTGCTTTATGCAGATGATGCTGTACTTTTGGACCCTACACCATCTGAGCTGCAAACACTGCTTACAGATATGGACGGAGATTGTAAAGAAAGGGGCTTACATTTGAATGCGATGAAAACCAAAATTATTGTGATTGAATGTTGTTAGAACGGATGTAAGAGTTTTGGTTGATGATAAAGATTGATATTTTCCATCGTCGGCACTTGGTAAAACTATAAATTATGACAAAATATGCTTATAATTTATTATAAAATAATAAATTATAAGTGATACGTAAAACAGTACAAGTGTTTCATCATTTAAAAATATGATGATGAAGTGTTGGAGCAATTGAATGAAATTGTATATCTTGGTTGTGCTTTTAGCAGGGATGGAGTACACCGCGGATGTAGGAAGGAAAGTGTCTGCAGGGAATAGTGTGAATGGAGCGTTGAGTACGCTATTTCAAAGCGAGATTTTGAGTCAAGAAGCTATACTCGCTTTGCATAATTCTGTGCTTATCCCAACTTTATAGTATGGAAGCGAGTGTTGGGTATGTAAGAAAAACCATGAAAGTAGATAAATGCGGTCGAAATTAGAGCGCTACTCAAAATATGTGGTATAACGCTCGCTGACCACTATCGTTTCAGTGAGATCAGAGAAAGAGTTGGATTGAAAGTATGTGTTGTTGGTACTACAATGCGAAAGAGCATGCACCACTAGTTCGGTCATGTGGAAAGAATGGCAGATGAAAGATTGACAAAGCAGACATACAATACGAATGTGGATGGATGTAGGCACACGGGGAGACCAAGACTGACATTCCACGATCAGATCAATCTGATATTATCCGATCGTGGTGTCAAGAGTCTCTAAAACCGGCATGTTTGCATGAAAAGGGTAATGAATGTGAAGGAAGCTAGACAGGTTTATCAGAATCGCACTCGATACTCTCTGCCTAATCTGTAAGTGACTTGGCGTGAAGATATGAATGTGTATATATGTATGTTTTAATTATATTAAATAAACCCTGCCTTTTATACGAATGTGATGATAACCAAAGCAATTAGGTATTTTGATATAATATGTAAGTGATAGTAATACTTTGCAAAATCCGGTCAAACATTACTAGTTTTGAAAAAGTAAGTCATGATTCCGATTAAATTACCAATATATTTTTTATGACAGGACTAGCACTTCTTGAGTTATAATTTATATTACATACATCATGTAAATTGACATCATCGAATATCATAGTTTTCGAGGCTATAATAGGATGTTGATAAACATTACATAATTATTTAAAATAAAATGACTAAATCTCGACGCTCTTAATGTTTAACCGATATCGAAAAAAAGTAGGTTATACGTTCGACTCCCTTATATTTTATACATAAACTTCAGTTTATCGATTATTTTAAAAAGCGTACTTCCCAGGCGGTCCCACTGCCTGCAATTCTGAATCTGATTAAAGAATCCTAGAGAAATCGAGAAAAGTACAATAGTATTACTTAAGGCGAGTATATCCTACGTCTTGATATTTGAGGGGGTGAAGCCGAGGAGTTGGAAAATGTGTAATGGGGCGCTTTCGCCGCGCTCATTTCGTTCACTAAAATATATGCATGTCAATTCGTGCGTGATTAACGTATAGCGCGTGACCCGTACCACAGTATAATTAACCAGTATACTTAACAAATTTACTACTTTTGTTCATACTCGTATATGTTTATTATTATAGAATTTCTAATATATTTTGTTAATACTAGCTTTTGCCTGTGGCTTGATATTTATACTTAGTCACTTTTAAGCCACATGTTTTGTTTCCATATTTATCTCCTATTTCTTGACGTTCGTACAGGTGGTACGGATATTAAGAAATAGGAGGACCTTAAGAGGTGGACAGAGCTACAACCATACAATCCATGACTGGCCGAAGACAATAAGTCCCACAAAATTTTATGCTTGTTCTATCCTAGGAAAACTTAATTAAATACAAACGTAGGTAAACTTACATTTGTATTAAATTACTTTTGTAATAAAAACGTAGGTAAACCTGCGTTTGTGTTTAATTACACCAGCTACCTGCCAGTGAAAATGCTGTTAACATCGGCCCAGCCTTGTTCTAGATTAACCGTAACAAACAGACGGACCGACAAACAAATATTGTAAATAAATATATTTTATGTATGTACCGTATACACTTAGTCGGGTCATTTGTTATGTCATACAATAAAAAGTTTTCAATTAAAAATGCTACCCACAAAAATGTTTTTGAATTTGAATTTAGAGTATTTTATGAAAATACGTATTATTTTTCTAGTTTGAGGTTTTTTTAAATATGGAGTGGACACTTAAAGAAGACCGTGTCGCGCTTATCGCGCTGCATCGATGTGGTTACACACAAACTCAAATTTTCGACATACTAGTAAATTTTAATTTTACTAGAAGATTCATTTATCGTACTATCAAACGATATAATGAAGACTCAAGTTTGGAAGGCAGAAAAAAAAGTGGTAGTCCTCGCTCTGTTAGGACACCAGCAGTTGTAAAAGCTGTAAAGGCCCCAATTCAAAGAATGCCCATCCACAGGCAGAAACTGTTAGTCCTTCTTTCTTGAATATTCGTTGTTTTTTGTTGATTGAAGACTTAGGACAGTGAGCTTATCCCAAAAAAACATCACTTGGATGCGCGCCTAGTGGACATGAGAATGAAGAGATCTCGCGTTTTGTTGAAGCAGTGCGCAGGAAAAAAGCACCGTCAAATTCTTTTTTCAGGCGAAAATCTTTTTACTGTGGAGGAGAGCTACAATAAACAAAATTATGAATATGTGTTCAGCGAGGCTATTTTCCATCCTCAGTCTTAGTTCGGTTAGGAGTCTCATATTGGGGCTTAACTGAGATACTTACTTATTTCGTGTTGACATAAGAAGGCACGTTTTATTCAGTTCATTTTGTTTAATAAATATGTAATTATTCTAAAAACAAACAGGTGATTATTATTTAAAATAAACATGTGACATAGCTTATGACTCGACTAAGTAGATTTGTGTGCATGCAGTAAAAAGTGGATATTTTAACATTATAAACAAACACTCCAATTTGATTAATTTATATAAATTAGATTTTTTCCAAAATAAAAGCAGTCTGCCAGTGAAAATCACATCACCTTCGGCCCAGCAGTTTCAAAGATTATCGGGAGCAAACATTTTATTTATATGTATGTATAGATTGAAAAAATATATTTTCTTCTTGTTGCTCGATCCGGCCCCTTATAAAGTTATATCCAACACTAGACCGCTAGACCACAGAGGTAAATTTTTTGTCTTATATTTTAACCGCATGTGGCCGAAATTTTTGAGTCATAAAGTCTAAATTATTATTAACAGAATATGTATCGTAATATTGATATTGTTTAATGTCTCAATGAAGTGTTAACGTTAGTTACCAACACTAGAAACACATACATTAATATGTCACATTCACATAAACAATTACCATGTTTTGATCTCCTTACATAGACATAGATCGGTAATCATGACGTAGAAATAATAACATGCATATATTATGTAAGTAAGTATTTTATTGTAATGTTGACAAGACAAAACAAGTGTTGAAAAACCACCATAATTTACAAAAATAACAGTATTGGTTCCAAAATTCCGATAACACCAGCTGCCTAGGCTTGTATTGGTGTGGGCTAATGACGTTGGTTGGTTGGTTTCCTAAGAACTGGTAACTCTTCACGATTATCTTTTTTTTAGTACGATGTCCTTTACAGGCATGCCTCGAACATAACGGGCATCAACGATTTCACGCAAAAGCGCTTTCATAAAAGATATGATTTTCCGCTTAATTTCATTCCTCCAAAATTTGTTGTCTCGTTCAAAATATGCTACGGTAAGTGAATGATTTTCTCCAGACCAAATGGCAAGAATACATGTTTTTCCCTCATATACCTCGTTGTACTAAGTTTTTTATTGTATTTGAATATTTGTATGTTACAGTTTTTGATATACCTGTCTTATACGCTTTCAGAATCATAATCAGAAAAAACTTTATTCACGTGAACCATACAAGTAGTACTAGAGCGTTGATATTTTTATAAACTACCACCGGATCGGAATTGCGGCCTCACACTTTATGTGGGAATTTTATATCTACGTATTGTCTTCAACTAATCCGTCAGGTGTTGCACCAAAAAACGGCAATTTCGCAACTATAAAAAGTTCACATGACTAAATGACAATGTTTTTCATTTGTAGCAGTACTTATTTTTTGTTTTCAATGTCATGCGCAATAGAAGTTATATATACTTAGTGTCTTCGGCTAGTCGTGGGTGCCCTGGTTATGCCTCTGCTTACCTCTTCCGGGATATGTTCGTGAAGATACTTTCTTTTTACATATTGTGCCAAAGCTAGACGCTGTTATCAAATTTTCTTTATGTCCATCCACTCACTACAACCTCTCTGTAGTACAGTATTTTTTTCAATGTTATCTTTATCCTTTTTAAAGTTTTCAGATACTACTTACCGGACAAAGTCGTCGCATGAAACGTGTAATATGTACTTCAACTATACATATACGAAATTTATTGACCATAATGTAGTCAATAACATCTTACAAGCGTTCCTACTGACATTTGCTGCTGTGTGGAGCTACAGGTTCTTTACGGGTCGATTCTTCGCGGAAGAACCGTAATGAATCAAAACATTTTTTAATAATTTTTACAACAAACATGTTTTAACGATTTTAGTGACATTGTTTTTTTTTTAATAATAAAATATTAAAATATACTTTTTAGTTTTATTTCAGTTGAATAACGCAGCGACACACGTCCGGCTAGCACGGCGCCTCAGCGGTCACCAAAGAGTATAATAATATACCTATGCGGTCACTGTCTATCGACGTGAAATAAATAAGAAGCACTATAACGCGGAAAG
>NJDC01005171.1:0-26375 GCA_002245475.1 Calephelis virginiensis
GCTAGAATGCTTAGTTTTTGATTTTCTAAGAACTTTCAGTTTGACCCTCGTATTCAGCATATTCATTACCTCATTCCGAGAAGCAGGCATCGAAGGCCCTCTTTATCTCCGCCTTACCTACCTTCCATGCCTCTTTTACAATTCGGGCACTGATCCCGTCCAAGCCGGGCGCCTTGTTGGGGAGACTCCCTATAACCTTCCCTACTGTACCTATCCCCAGTGCCTCTGAATCTGCCCCTGATGGTAGAGTGGCTGCCGCTATCCGGTGGTATCACGGTGGTAACCGTGCCATACGGGACCCCGTCTGGGCCCGGCGCCGTCCTCTTGCCCCGTAAGCGGTCGACAGCGGCCTCCATCTCCTCTTCTGACACCGGTGCCGGCGCCTAGCCTTATGGCGGGGGCAGCTATCGCCGGAGGCGCGAACTGGGGCGGTGCCTCGGGGAACAGAACCCCTAGCACCCTGCCCAGGAGCCCGGGATCCATCGACCCTGTGTGGGACGCCTCCGTCCGGAATTTTTTTCGAACGGAGCGATACGGGCGTCCCCACGGATCCCGGTTTAGGCTCTCTAGCGCCACCCCCCACACCCGGCTCTTCGCCTCGCCGATCGCCCGATCGCCGATCGCGAAACTTGAAAGTTTGCTGGCAAGTTTGTCGGCCTTCTCGCCACCTTACGTGCCTGAAATTTCTAATATCCGGGCACCCGTCACCGTAGAGCGGAAGAAGACCCGGTCGATGCCTAATTCGGCCAGGTCACCACGCCGCCTCCGTCGAGATGGTGCGATATCCTCGTATGGCCCTGATTGCCATCACCCTTTGCGGTTTGCGCAGTAGGTCGATGGTGGCATGTGTGGTGGTGATGATGGCAGCTTTTAGTGCCGGGGCCCAGATCGGGGCCCCATACAGGGCCATTGAACGCACCACCCCTAGGTAGAGGCAGCGGCAGGCCACGCTGGGTCCCCCGAGATTCGGCAGCAGTCGCAATAGAGCAGCGGCTGCCGCCATTAGTCGGGGAACCAGGCGACGGAAATGCTCGCGGAAGTCCCAGCGGCTGTCGAGGACAAGTCCAAGGTACTTCATGTCGGACTTGACCTCGATCCTCGAGGTACCTCAAGGATTCTCGAACCAGTAGCTTCGGTCCCGACCCTTATCGACGATATGCCAATCTCCCCGATGGAGACCTTAGCCTTTGCGTCGGTCAAGATTGTCGCATAGGTGGCCTCTCCACCAGGTTGCAGAGTCAGGACAACTGCAGCAGACCAAGGAGGGCGCAATTTTGGTTTGGCACCGTGTAATCCCCCCAACCGGCGACGACGTAGCCCGACCCCCTCTCTATCGCTGAGAGAGGGGGTGAGTCTCCACCCTCCCTGCTTATTATGGCCACTGTGCTGTCAACGTCCCCCAACCAATTGGAACGCCCCCCGTTCCAATTGGTTGGGGGCGCAGTATGGCTCAGCGGCCACCGCCAAGTCTATCTTCCACTGCACCAGGGTCTGCATGAGGAGATCTTGAGCCCTGGTGCAGTGGTTGATGTTCGCCTGAAGAATGTTGCAATGTCCGACCCTGTCCATTAGTCGGACCGCATTTATTAGTGCAACCTCCACCGCTTCGTCTGAAGGAGCAGTCTGAGCCGCACTGGTGGGCAGATCTTCAGATCTACCGGTGTCAGTGGCAGGCCGTACGATTGGTCTACCCTTAACGTGTGGGAGGGCACATTTTCGCCCCCCCCCCCAAAACATGCACGGAGGGCCTCCCGGCGTCCGCACAGACCACACAGCGTGGTTCTGCCTTTACGCAGGTTGCCCTCTTGTGACCTGTGCCTCCGCATCGGAAGCACAGGTCGCCCCTTTTTGCTGTCGTCGCTGGTGCCGGACATTGTGCAAAAGCATCAGCAAAAATGCATCGGTAGCACCGAAGGGGTTTTACCTCCAGTGCCACTGCCCGCACCGAGCTCCACCCAATTAGAAGCCTGCCCCTCTGCAGTACTGCTTTTGCAGCCGCAACAGGACAGGACACCAGGACAGAGCCAGTGCCAGTGTGCCCCCAACTAATTTTCCCTACCTTAATGTTTGACGGCTCACAGCCCCCAGTTCGGGAAACTTCTGCCGTCACTATCTCTACGGTGGCTGCGTCATCCAGGCCCGTTATATGCAGGTCCGCCATTTTGACGGGCCTGACGACAGTTGCCACCTCAGTCAACAAGCTCTGTAGTTTGTTTGCGAGCTTATCGGCTTTCTCCCCGCTCTGGGAGCCCGAGATTTCCAGCATTCGAGCTCCCGTTGCCGTCGTGCGAAAGAAGACCCGGTCGATTCCTAATTCGACCAGGTCGATCTGCCTTTGTGCCCTGCTTAGAATGGAGCCGTATGTTACTCCTTTCTCAGCAGCGGAGGGCCTCAACGTGAGTATTACCGCTGCCGATCTGGGAGCTCTCAGCTCCGTCTGACTGTTTCCCTGAGCGGGCTTAGGCCCTTTCAGACTCGGCCTCGTGGCAATGGCGGGGATGGTCCTCGCCGGGACTGCAGGGACGGAGTTGGCAGTAGACCGTTGCTTGCCATTGCTCCTCTTCTTTTTCCTCACCACTGTAGGCCCAGGACTCACCCTGAGTGTTGGTGGGAGGAGCTTCCTCTTGTTCCTTCAAAAGTGAGGTCGACGGCCTTGGTATAGATGCAGCTGGCAACGTTGTTGCTGGCACCACCACTGCCTGTGTCGCAGCGCCCTTCCTTTTACCCTTTCCCTTGCTAGCCACTTTTGGGGCAGGTGTTGGCCTTGATGGCTCCGCTTCGGCCACAGGCTGAGGTTTTGACGCTTTTGGCTTTGCAGTCTGCACCCCTAATGGAGGTCGAACGGTTGGAGCAGGAAGAAGTCGGTCCTCTAGTCCCGCTATTCGAGCGTTCAGCATTTCACCGAGCGAAATCGTGAGGGAGCGTTTTAACTCCTCCACAAGTTCCCCGGGCGCCACCGCCGCCGCTGAAATTAGCGTCGCTACTTCGCCTACTTTAGCTTCGCTTTGGCCTCAGCGAAGCCTTGGCGGAGTGCCTTGACTTCCGCACGCATTTGGTCGACCTCGAGGCGAAGGCGGTTGTTGCCTGCCCTCAACCTCTTCCTCGGCCTCAGTACGGCCTGCCAGAACCTCCACAACCTCCTGTAGTTCAGCCACCGACTTCCTTAGCCGGCTTACGAACTCACCCTTGAGGTTGCGGGATTTGCTTGCAAACTCAAGGATACAGAAGAGTTTGCTCCCCGCACACGCACGTAGCGCTTGCCCGTCTAAGTTTTCTATGATAACGGGCTTTCTACATCAGACCCGCTATGAATTACCTTGACGACATTCCCGCCCTTACGCGAAGCAACACGTCCTGGAGGGGGCGTCAGGAAGTCCTCCCTCGACACGGACACTACTCTCTTTCGGCATCTCCTGGCTGATGGCACCTTAGCCGGGAAAGGCCCCTCCGTTTCCGTGCCTGACACAGAAAGCACGGAGAACAACGAAGACGTCCTTTTGCGGGACGTCCGCATTTCAAAGTCAGATTGGTCATCTGAAGACGATGCCAAGTCCACTGGGTTGGAACCAGCAGACTGTACCTGAGATGAGCCCTTCGCGCCATCTCCCTGGCCCTGAGAAGGGCCTACACCACCTACTGCATCCGTTTGGCCTTTACAGCCTACATCCTGACCTTGAGAAAGATCTAAACAGCCGTCATTAGGCTCATCCTGTTTTCTCGCAGCAATTTGGAATTTTATTCCAACTGCTGCTTTAGGTCCATCTCCAGGCTTGATGGTTGTAGCGATGACTGGCCTTGTTCTATTGACTTTTGGGAAGCGGGTACCTCTTCTAAGTTGGATCCTTTATACTTGGCTAGTTCCGCTTCCGCTTCCTTTAATAGCTGGAACAGTCCTTCGACAGAGGTGGTTATGTCCAGTTTTAAGTCCGAATTCAGGTTCCGGGAGCTATTTATCTTATTGACTTGGCTATGTTATGAAGCCATCTAGCCTCATCGACCCTTATTGGATCTTATTGGCCGCTTTTTTAAGTGGTAATTTTGGTGCCTCAAATAGCGCCTTTGTTGTGGTCAGTGTTGGTCTGGGTTTTTGGAAGGTTTCGGCTTTTGTCGACTCCTATTCTCCCACGCTTCGTCGAACAATGAGTGTCTTTGTGACATTCAGTGGAGAGGTTGGTTGAAGACTGGATTCCCGAGGACTCAGCGAAAGAGAGAAAGAGATTCATGTTCAAAGATTCGCTGGGAGCGCCCCTCAGGGTAAGACTTAAACCAGTCAATCGCAGCATCAGAGATATTAAGAGAACGAAGTATTGCTAAAAGGATATCAAAATCAATTGTATTGAAAGCTTTACTAAAGTCTAAAAAGACAATAACCGTAAGTTGCCCGATATCCATAGCATTGCGGATATCATCCGAGACCTTGACTAAAGTGGTCGCGGTGCTGTGACCTGGGCGAAAAGCAGATTGGTAAGACGATATGAGCTCGTTGCCATGGATATGGCGTACCAGTTCCACATGTACAATGCGCTCAAGAACTTTCGAAAGGAAAGGATGGATAGATATTGGACGAACTTTTTTTTCTTTAACATTTATATAAATTTAACCCAAGCACAGGGCAAGTGCTAAAATAAAAATACCTATTGTAGTAGATATTCATTACTTGCATTTTTCTCTTATTAGATAATTATTAAGATTAATTTAATTTAATGTTACTTTGTTAGTGTTACAGCAGTCATTGCATTTGATTTTTAGAAATGAAATTTTTGATTTCAGCTTAATGTTAGATACCTCCGGTGTGTCAGTCAAGTTAGAACTAAATTTTCTAAAAATATAACAACTATTCATACTTGTAATTAAATTATTACAAAAATTCAACAAAATAACTATAAAATGTCAATTTGAGATTAAAATTACTTAAAAAATAGTAACAACAATATAGGATCATAAAAATTTTATTTAAATTCTGTAACATATGATATAAAATCGGTCTTGGTGCAACAAAATATATCAATATCATTTCAATTTGTTGGTATTACTCAATAAAATATAATTAACACAAAAAAAACAAACATAACGCTGCCTCCACACAATGAGCCATGATGGCACATGACAAACGTTCACGATTGTGTAGAGGGCGTAATCGCCTGTGAGCGGCCATCATGGATTGTGATGATGATGGATGATCGCCGGTGTCGGTTTTTCGGACATTCATCAAAGGAAATTCGGGCCATGATCGACGGCGCGTCCACACGATCGTCGATATTTGTCAGTAGTGTAATATTGGGGCTCTTGCATTTAAATAGGCTTGCATTACGATAGGCTTGCCACCTATCACATTGCGGGACTTAGTGTCTTCGGCTAGTTGTACCTCTGCCTACCTCTTCGGGGATATGGGCGTGAAGATATCTTGCATTTAAGCTTTTTAATATTCTGGATTTATTATTAAGATATTTAGAATATCTATACAATTAATTTTACATTTATCACTGTGTCTATATTTTTAAGGGTTAAGTAGACGTTAACAACAAAAATGAGTGAGTAGTGTAGTTTTTTCGGGCAACTTATTATTATTTACCTGACCTAAATTGTTAGTAGGATAAAATTTATTTGACGAGTTTTTTTTTTACGGATAAATCCAACAACAATTTGCTCGACTCGAAACTCTAAAAAACTAAACACTAGCCTTGTAGATCTTTGAAAATTGATTTGATTTTTTTCATTGATTTTGAAAATATATGTACAGGAGTAGAATCTGCAGCTTTCTCCTTTTTTTAGTCGATTAAAAACTGATATAAGCTAGTCGAGCCGAAACATATTGGAATATAATAGGATTGGTAGGCTACAAATGTTAGAGTTAAGGGTTTCGGTTTTATGTGTGTTATGATTATGAACAAAATATTATTGTAAAACATTCAAACATACTAATGTATTTATACATAAAACTCTGAATGAAATTAATAAAATATAGTTGTTACCGACTTGCACTTATCGAAAATTTATAGTCTGAATTTTACATTCCATCTTTAGTATTGCAGTCAGCGTTAGATCGTTAGAGAGGCAGCCTACATTAGATATTGTTAGACGATTCATCTTGAAAATAAGTACGCAATTTTGTTTGCAATTTAAAAAACTTAAATCGTGTTATAACTTTTTTTTTATCTTGTGTCATATGTAAACTTAAAGTTCGTCAATAGCTACTAATGCGACCAACACCCGTCTTTTAGGTATGTAACAGTTGCACCCAGATTGTGGATGTGTCCTTAGAATTAAAGTAACGGATACTTCTTTCAAGGTCTTTCAAGCGCAATCACATGCGGTCTTCAGTCAATTCATAACTAACATATTTCAGTAAATGATATTAGTACATTACTTGAAATATCACCGTCTTTAAATTCTGAAGTCTCATAAAACCGAACTGACGACGGTAAATCAAGTAAGCATTGATTTGATTACTTTTTAACGGACGTTTTTTTTTGTTATAGACTTAGGCTGGATTTCACATTTGAATTTTAACGAGATCAACGTAAAAACATGTTGAGATTATTGCCATGCCAATTCTAGTTTATAAAAATTTCGGTGCTGAAAACATTTGTAAAAATTTTATTGTTAAGCTATTTTAAATAGTAAGCAGAGAATTTTGTCAATGTTAATTTTAATTGCAGTAGCTTATCAACAGAATCATAACCGATAGTTATGTCAGTGACTTAGTTTTACTAAACTTGGTTTTCAATTAAATATGGTCGGTAAAATCAGCCTTTAGTGGGCAACAAAACAGTGCTATCTTCTGATTACTACAGTTACTACAAAATTGTAATCTGATTTTGTACACCATAATATTGTTCGGTCGGTTCATAAATATAAGCTGCATTGCATTAATTAATGTGGTAATAATTTTTTTTTGCTACAAATCATCAATCAAACAAAATGATTTTGCAAGTTATAAAATTGTTTGCTCAATTCTGACAATAACATTTTTTAATTATCTGCAGTAGCGGGGCTCTATGACACAAGTATTTTTTTAAATTAAAACAGAAATACCAACGTTATTTTGAAAAAATGAGTGATGCAAAAGCTCCAACACTACCCTACTGGAAATAGGTACCATACAATTTTGTAACTAAATATAAATAGGTCGAGACGTCCGTCTCGTACCGCTGCTAATGCACAAATTAGTAATGCTCGATTGTGTGGACGGTAGCGCAAGCATAGAGGCGATCATCGCACATTCTATCACGGGCCATTATGGCCCATTGTGAAGAGGCGGCATAAGATTCCGAAGAACCAGTTTGTCATTTTTTATTTTGTCTTTCAAGAATTGTTATTATGACAACTGACTTTTGATTTGCCATATTTGACAAAAGGGTAAAATCGGTGACGTTGACAAGCGGAAAATTTATCTGATGCCAAACTTCCTAGAAAAGGAGAAAATACATCAGCTGTCAACGCCGTGCACACGCACACAGCCAAAGGTCGTTTAAGGAATTCCGTTTCGAAGAAATAGATTCACCCTTACAAATTCACTCAACTTCCTTGGATTTGTTTGGCAGGCATTACAAAGCAAATCTTTATAATTTTGTTACGGAATTCCGTTTCAAAATATTTTAAACACGGCGAATCCATACAAATCTATGAAAACGGAAAAGTTCCAAATGAAGATATGTATGTAGTAACATACCTACATTTGGAACTTTTTCGTATGGAATTTGAGTAGATTTGTAGGGGCGAAAGTTTAGTTTCGAAATTCCGAAACGGGATTGTGCAAAGGGAATCGCCAAGTATGTCACCTATGATTTATGAACTTTGTGATGTGCGCAGTGCGGCGGCCCTAAGCATCGCGCGGCCGTACCTTGCAAGTTGCGACTCGCTCGCGCCATGACCTTGAAGACATTTAACACACATTCCGTGCAGTTACATAGATCTACTTACGTATTCGCCGCCGCGAGCCGAACAATAGTACCTACCTAATTAATAATTAGTAATAGGTAAAACTACCTATTCGATTTTTATGAATTAATGTTTTGTTATTAATTGTTTGTCATTCATGAAAAATTTTATTTATACAATTTAAATAACTACACGCAAAATGCCCTCAGGAATGTAGATAAAATATTATTTTTATTCAAGCTGTGTTTTAATAGTTTTTCATGATTTAGTAACAGTTGTTGTACCTATTAAACTAATAATAACATACTAACTAGACCCAGATGTTAAGCTATTTTAACCGATTACGATTTTGATTAAAAATTGTTAGGTAGGTAGGTATTCATTTTTTTTTAAACAATCTAACATGAATAACCTAGTTTCAGGTATTGTGTATACCACATGTTGTTAATTCTAACCTGTGTGCTGAGTGTGAGTTTCGCACGAATTTACTTTACGACCGCGTTTGCGTTTGGACGATCCAAATGTATGGAATAATTTTGTTGCTTCGACTATCCGCTAGAGGCGCTGACAATAACTCCATACATCAAGATCGTTAAACGTAAACGCGATAGTCTGTGCGCGATAGTAAAGTAAATCATTTCAAAAACTCACACTAGGCACACTGAAGACGCGTCGTGGGATTACAGGGTCACGTCACGGCGAGCGTATTCGTACACTATAATCAGCTGAGAGCGTTCGACGACCCCAAACGTTTTATCAACATGAAATATTTTTGGTCTTTATTATTCATTTTAGATTTTTTCATTATTTTTTTGCGTATCCAGACACGCATTCCGAGCCCAGTTAACTAATTTGAGAAAGCCCTGTATAACATTCAAATAGTTCCGATTAGCTAGAAGTGCAAAACTTTTAGTGTGCCCCATGTAAAATATGAAAGTTTTTACGACGGAATCTCAGGCATTTAACTAGTATTTTTATATGTTTTAATTAAATTTATACATACATACTTATTTTGGAATCACCTTCAAATACATGATTTAAGTACCTTACAAAAAAAAGAAAAATTAAAATTCTATTTATAACTGGCAGACACAACGCGTAACAAACGTAGATACTAACAAAAACATACGTACAACAAACATACATACCCTTACCCTACACCCTTGTTTGTTTTTGGAATCGCTTTATAAAATGTATATATTGGCATACATCTCATTGTTTTTATTTTGTATACCTACTCGTATTTTTGTGTTTCAAATAGATCCCTTATTATGCATATTTTTATTTTGTGATCGAGTACTAGACGCCAGAGTCAACTGCATATTTGAGCTGACTGCAGCAAAAGTAAGTTGCGTATTTCATTACTGACGCATTACTCCAGAGCCACTAACATGTTTGCTTTGCGATACAACTTTGTTACCACACTAGTATCAAAGAAATGGTGGACGGTGGAATGTTGAAGCCATAAAAGGGTCCATCTGCTCCTCGCGATGTCTCACTTTGCAACATAACGAGAACAACAAAAGCACCGAAATTCTGCGACTGAATCGACTTTGGCTATTTCTGACGCCTTCACGCTGTTCTAGCTACGATCTTGTCTAGTGGGGATATGACCGGTAAACTTACGCTGGAGACTCAACCTTCTCATCCTAGGTTGGCGCATTTTCTACATCTTGGCTGTCTTTAGAGATAGGTTAGGTATTTCTTGCCTTCAGACGATTAGTGCGCTCGTTTTCATCGACACCGTGATTTTCTTAACAAGTAACTATTCTTTGGTAAGGGTATACAACATACATGTCGATGGGATATAATAAAACAAAACATTTAAAAACTGTATTTAAATATAATATATTAAAACAATGAATAGATAATTATACATACGGTGTAAAGGCCTAAAAATCGTCAATTCCATAAGTTTCTGAGATTATAGTAAAGAAAGTTACATCCATCATTCGAGAATCGAGTTATAACAACGACATTTTCATTCTGGCACTTTATAAACCAAATCTAGAATACAATAATAAGATTTCGACATATTAGAAACAACAAGATAATGACCACAACTTTCAAATTAGCACTTTCGTTTCAATGTAAAATATTTTATTGTACTTTAAATATGTTCAAAAATCAAGTATAAACATTGGAAAATTCTTACATGTCTAAATTTTAAATTTTATAAACTTAAAAAATATTTTGACTCATTTAAGGGGTCATTAGAATTTTAATGTTTTATTATTATGTATATATTTGTATTGAGGCATAAGATTCTCATAATCACATAACGTTACAAAGTCGTATAAATTTGTACAGATCTATGTTATTCGTATATAGGACTATGTTAAACATATTACAAAGGCACAACATTAAAAAACCAACAGTAACTACTGCAAAATTGTTTACAACATCGATTTCGCCAAGCATTTTCCAAAACACAAGTTTTTATTTGTAAACAAATGTTTATTTGTTTTATTTTAAATGCATAAAATGGAGGGCACTGACACGAGGCGAAGTTACTCAATAAAAAGTTTCCACCAAAATGAATCCCTACATAAAGGTCAGGGATCCGCCGCCATAATGACTGTCATGATCCGGCCTGGAGGGCAGCGAAGCCGGGCCATTGGTCGACGACACACCTATAACACCTATGAAGTCTATAGGCCACGGTTGTTCTTATCATCAAGAGATCCGTGTGCCAGCCGATCTCTCTCGGCTAAGAAAAAACCTTAGTCTTTTTGCGTAACGTGTAAGAGATACAAAAATGTGGAGCTAAAAATGTAGATTATTTGTATTAACAAAACATAAGAGTGAATAAGTTATCTAGATCAAAACGTGTGAAAAGATTCATTCAAAGATCAGAGATTCGTACTTAATAAGTATGTGTAATAATTAATACATATTTGGTTCATAATCAGAGACACAACTTCGGATGTTTCGGTGTGCCCCTACTGAGGACAATATTTATTTTTGCATAATAAAAGGTGGGAAAGAAAGTCCTTATTGGACTTTGTGTGCGAGTAGCTGAGATTCGAAACTTACCAGCAGAGATATTCTGTTAAAAGTGTACATAAGATAGTATTACACAGGTGTATATACCCTTACAACAAAATATGTATTAAATCCATAAAATGGAATAAATTATGAAATTATATAAAATATCAGTAATAAAATTGTTTAAGTAATTAAATATTTGTGTACCACGATGTGGCAGAATATGTTGGTATTTTGTAACATCTTTTTAACACATATTCCACAAATAAATATATTTCAATCCATTTTAACAGAATACGAGCGATAATGACTTAGGGCCGCGCGGTGCTACCTTCAGAGCGGGACACAACTTTCATAAGTTCCTTCTTTTTACATATTGGGCATAACATCTTACAATAAGGCAATATTTAAGCCTACTTTACACACTAACACAAATATGAAGATTTATAAAAAGTGTACAAATTAATAAAGGCCGAGGAGTCCCAAGAAACACTTCTTGTAGTGGCCTGAACAGTCTCCCTGCAAAACAAACAAAAGCATTAATAAATAACAAATTAATGTACCTACTAAAATCATTGTACTCGATAATACTATTTTACCTAATTAGTATATGGGGGCATTGGTGACTTGTAACACAGGTTTATACCTAAAACTGGCACCAATCTCTTATAAACAGGTTTAAACTACAGCTTTTCTTTCATTTTTAAGATATATTTACCTTTGTTTTTGTTTGCCTATTGTAAGAGAGAAATAAATTTATTGTTATTGTTATTGTTAAATTAAAAAATTGCAGCCCGAATGATCTTTCTTATCATACTTACGAGTACACTCCCACAAAAGACACAAAAACATTAAATTATAATTAGTGACAAAAAAGATAAATAGAACAAAAAATTTCTAACGAATACGGTCTCTTGCTTATTGACGTAGGGAAACTCGTTTGACAACTTTTGACCTTATCGCGTTCATGCAGGCAAGGTTGGAAAAATGTCAAGTTAACAATAATTGGGACTATGTATACGACACTGTTCAGTGACACTATTTGTATAGTAAGAGCTAGAGCGCAAGTGTAATTCTGAAAGTGACATTTATATTCAGGGTTAGCGCGAGTAAAGGACCGCAAGAAGACGATTTTTTTTATGATAGTAGAAGGCAAACAAGCTGAGGGATTTCCTGATGGTAAGAAATTGACGCCGCCTAGAGACACCAATGGTGGTAATGTTGCGTTGCCAACCTGAGGCTAGGATATTAGGCCTTGAGCAAAAGTAAGTTTACCGGCTACCTTATCCTCTTTTTAATAAAATAGAACCCAACCGGTATTGTCTTACTGTGGAACATAATTAGCGATTTTCTCGATTCGCTTCCCGACTTTGGCAGATGGTACTGGCGCCTCTACATCCGTATTGAAACGGTTAGCGCGGAACAATAATTAAAATCAGGTAACAAAAATAGCGATAGAATATAAACGGGTACCTCGATCCAGCTCTGCAGAGTTTCCCCGTACTTGGCCTGGAACATGTCGGCGATGTCCCCGAGGTCCACCTCGCAGCGCGTCACCATGATGCGGATCAACTGGCGGTCGTTGGTGCCCAGACCCTTCATTGACTTGTGCAAACGTTCCGCGAAGAACAGAGGCTTGTTGCGAACCACTTTCACTGGAAAATAGGTTAAAATTATGCTAGCCGGCTAGTTTCATTCTCACGTGGAAGGCACGTCACAAGTTATTGTGTTAACTTTCTTCAGTCATATTAGACTTTCAGTGTCATACTGCCAGCCATTAATTATTAATTAATTAATACACATTCAAAAAAATTACTGCTTTCACAATGTACCAGAGTAGGAGACAATGATACTTTGAAACACTAAATGATTTGTGTTGAAACTATTGGGAAAGAGCAAAAGCATTAGTTTTTTATGTGTTCCTCAAAATTTCAATATATTAAAAACCATTCGTAATTAAAAATATTATCTTTGTACTTCCAACTTTAATGCTTGACAAGCGCGATTTTCCGTTCTTTTAACCCACAGATTAAAAAAAAAACCTGACGCGAAATTAGAAGTCTTTACCCATTCCAAAAAAAGTGCGCAACGCCGCTAAAGAAGTTTTCACTTCATAAAAACAAATTTATTTATAAAAATCAAAATGTTACACTTTCTTTAAGAAAACCCGTCTTATTAAGAAAAATCACTTACTGCAAGTACTATCCGAGCTTACTAGTGTACTTGCTATTAGCCGTTGCCAGCGTGGTTAATGGTCCCACAAAAATTTTTTGGGATAAAAACTATCCTAATCCAAGTTACCGTCTATACGTGTGTCAAATTTAATGAAAATCGGTTCAACAGTTTGATAAGGTTGTACGCAAGGAACTTTGGGACATTTTGCCAGATTATGGGATAGTCGGGCACCTGCTGCGTGCGGTGCAGTCAATGTATTTAGACTGTAAAGCATGTGTGCGGGTGGATAGCAAACATCGCCTTAATTTGATGTTAATATTGGCGTCAAGCAGGGTTGTGTTGTTAGCACGCTTATCTTATATTTGGACAAATGTCTTCAAAGGTTAAGATCATTGAATGTGGGAATGCGTATGGTTGACCAAGTGGTGAACTCAGGCAGTTCATATGTTTTTTATGAAGATGATGCAGTACTTTTGGGGTCTACACCATCAGAGCTGCAATAACTGGTGACAGTTATAAAAGGAGAATATAAAGAAGGGGGCTTACATTTGATTACGATGAAAAACCAAAATAATGGTGTTTAAGAGACGTAGCCAGAACTGATGTAAGAGTTTTAGTTAATGATACAGCTTTGGAGCAAGTGAATGAAATTGTATATCTTGGTTGTGCTTTTAGCAGGAATGAAAAGTACACCGCGGATGTAGAAAGGAGAGTGTGTGCAGGAAATAGTGTGAATGGTTAGGTAAGTTATTTCAAAAAGAGGTTTTGAGTCAAAAACCAGACTCGCTTTGCATAATTCTGTGCTTATCCCGACGTTATTGTATGGAAGCAAGAGTTGTGTATGTCAGAGATAGTATGAAAGTAGGATAAATGTGGTCGAAATGAGAGCGCTACGGAAAATCTATGCTGTAACGCTCGCTAACCACATTCGTAACAGTGAGATTCGAGAAAGAATGGGATTGAAAGAAAGTGTTGGTTTTAAAATGCAAAAGGGCTTGCTCCGCTGGTTCAGTCATGTGGAAAGAATGACAGATGAAAGATTGACAAAACAGATATACAATGCGAATGTGGATGGACGTAGGTACCCGGCGAGACCAAGGTCGATATTCCACGATCAGATCACTCGAATATTATCCGAGGGTGGTGTCATGAGTCTCCAAAATCGGCGTGTTTATATGGGAAGGGTAATAAATGTGAAGAAAGCCAGACAGGTTTGTTAGGATCGTGAGGTCTGGCACTCGACACTCTCTGCCTACCGCGTAATGGACTTGGCGTGAAGATATGTATGTATGTAATTTAAACTCAAGCAAGATAAACACAAAGTACAAATAAAATAGTTAAACAATGTGGCGCTAGCAAATAGCAATACAACAATAATTCCTAATTTGGACAATCCCAGTGTACAATTACAGTATTTAAATCTGTCTAATCAACCTGTCAGATATCGAAACTAGAAAAAAAACAAACTTTAGGACATTAAAATACGTCTTACCTATAGAGCAAGGGCAACATCGCTCGCGCGTTTTTTGTTTGAATGATTACTACATTATTAACATATTTACATTTCATCCACACATCCTCAATAACTATTAAGGGCATTATTATAAATCACCCTTATTTACTCGTATTTTAATTACGCACTACATAACTTTAGCGATTTGATTATAATAATACGTGTCCTATGAAAATAGGTATACCATAAAACATATATTTTACATAGGGACTTGATTTTCAGAAACAGTTTCTAAAATGTTTGGGATTGATTTTTGTATATAAAATAAATAACGACCAAACAAACGAACATGTTAATTGAAGTGAAAATTTCTTTAGCGGCGTTGCGCACTTTTTTTGGAATAGATAAAAACTTCTAAACTCGCGTCAGGACACGTGACCTGATCGAAAATGCGTAAGACGGATGGAGAGTAAACAGCCGGCGCGGCGTCGGAGAGGAAGAATCCCCCTTTCTTCCTACGGCGCGGTGAAAATGTATGCCTGCGCCTGCTGTTCCGTTTAGACGGCGCAGGGCGCTTGCGCGAAAGTTCGTGTTGTCATGTTTGTGTAAGATAGCGCAATAAATGAATATTATATTCTAGCACATAAATGATAGTACTTTCATACTGATAATTAATGCAATTCGTGCAATTTTTTTTCCCTAACCATTCCAAAATATCAAAAATGCACAACGTTAACATTCAAGTTTTCACTTTTGCTGGCACTCCCGGAGTGCAACCCGTCGTTTTTTCGTCATGTACTTTTGTTCGAAGTTATGTGTGAGAGTTTTGACTCCAAGACAGGTTGAAAAATGTGTGTCTAGACTAGATTGTGACTCGAGTTAGACGTGGATTAATGTCGGAAAGTTTGAAAAAACTACATGGAGAATATCGCGAAAGAGATATGTGAGAGAGCAAAGATGTAAAAGTTAAAGAATAGTGATGCTTGGTGGGATGAGGAGAAGAAAGCCTGTGCATGTATTTATCATGTTTGCAATCTAATGATAGTATGACCGAGTTGTAGAAAGAAATATACCGTTGTTGCAAGAATACTACCAATCACTTAGTGAAAGAGATGCGCGAAAGAGGAAGTATGAAATTGACAGTGACGCATGGTAGGACGTGCAGCTGAAAACCGAAAAAAGAAAGAAGAAAACCTGGATAAACTATGTATCATGTTTGCAAACGAATGAATGAATAGTCCAACATAGTGAAATGAACTGTTTTTGTAAGAATACCAACAAATATTTAATGAAAGAGAAACGTACAAGAAAAAGTACGAAACTGGTGTAACAGGCCTGCGCCAAAGAGAATGAATAAAGTGAGACAGCGGTGATTATTTTCTTTCAAACAAAATCGACGTGCTAAAATGGTAAAGTAATTTTCTTTTATGAAATGAAATTTATTTATTTGGGAATATGTGTGTTAAAAAGTTTTTATAAAGGTATTGTACCACATTGAAGTGTACAAATATTACAATTAATTTATAAAAATTAAACATTTATACATATTTTAACATCTTAATCACATCACTTATTTGTATTTTTAATAAATATTTTATTAACATTTGTAATAAATTTCACAATTTATTACAAATAATTTTAAAATAATTCTATCAGTTTTAATTCTGTCTACCGCCACTGTTCCAATCCTCGCCAGTAAGAAGAAACGGCAAAATAAACTCCCCGGCAACCAAGTCTATAACCTATATATGCCCTATATTTTTTTACACAGTTTTGTGCTATAGTTGACCATGCTATTTTCGTCTCATGTTCGTTTATTTTGCATCTGATTTTATTAACCAACGTTTGGTTTAGACTTTAGTCTCTCGTTTAAGCCATTTGAGAAAGGCGAGTTTACTGCTGTAAAAATTATTCTGATATCCTTATCATCCAAAAATTTTTTGAATTCCTTTGAATTAATACCTGGGTATTGATCTGAGAGTATCAATTCGATGTCATCAATTTCTGCACAGTTTTTTATGAGTTTAATGAAATCATTTGCATTTTGAGTATTTGATGTCAAGATATATGCATACCGAGTAAAATGATCTGTTAGTAGATGTAAGTACTTCTTCGTTGATTTGGAACCTCCAAAACCTCCTATGGTATCAAAGGAGCATATCTGAAAAGGTTTTGTGGCCGGACCTAAGTGTGACATCAGTCCATATTTATTTTTTCCTCTAAATTTATTCTTTAAACATATTATACAACTCTCACAGATTCTTTTTATATTTTTCGTCATGTTTTCTGCTGTATATACTGAACTAATCGATCTTTGCATCTGTTTAATTCCAATGTGACCAAGATCTGTATGTACATCATTCATTAGTTGCATACTAAATTTCTCTGATATAATTATTTTTTTCTTTTTTTTAACATTCTTATAGTAAATATTGTTTTCTGTTAGTAACTTGTCTTTCCTGCATAGTATATATTCTTGTAAGATATCTTTCAATGTTATTGCGTTAACTACTTTTAGTTGTTCCTTTGTGTTATCCTCTGGTTCAAGAACTGGATTTCTGCTCAGGCAATCAGCTTCAGTGTTATACCTTCCTGGAGAGTATTTAATCTGGAAATCATATTGTGATAAGTAATGTGTAAGATCACCTAACTCTTCATCGGTCCTAGATTTTATGTTCATGTTTTCTTGCGGTTTGTGGTCTGAAAATACAGTAAATTTTCTACCTATTAACAGATGTTGCCAATGTTGAACACATTCTTTGATTGCCAGGCATTCTAGGTATATAGCTTTCTTTCTTTTTTGTACTTCGTTCAATTTTTTTGAAAAGTATGCTACTGGTTTTTCTTCGTTATTTTGTTGTGGCTGTTTTAAAACTGCTCCTACTCCTAGTATACTCGCATCAGTATAAATGTGGATAGGTAAGTTTGGATCAAAGATTGTTAAAATTGGTTGAGAACATAATACTTGTTTCATTTCATCAAATGACTTTTGGCATGCTTCAGTCCAGTTAAAAGTTTGTCCTTTTCTTAAAAGATTATGCAATGGTTCCAATTTACTTGCTATATTTGGTACATATTTATGATAAAAGTTAATTTTCTCCAAGAACTGTCTCACATTTTTTGTGTTTTTGGTGTTGGGAAATTTTTAATTGATATTAAATTGTCTTTCAGTGGTCTTACTGAATTATTCTGTATTACATGACCTAAGTATTTGACTGAGTCTGATGCAAATGTGCATTTAGAGAATTTTAGTTTCATACCTTCACTTTTTATTGCTTGAAATAATTGTTTCAGGTGACTGAGATGATCTGAAAATGACTTTGAGAATAATAAAATGTCGTCGATGAAATATACTATGAACTCTCCAAGTTTGTGCTTCCGTATAATGTTACACATTATCCTCTGAAATATGGCTGGTGAGGTTTTCAAGCCAAATGGTAAACATGTCTATTGATAGTGTCCTTCTTGTGTGACAAAAGCAGTTTTGTGTCTATCTGTGACACCAGAAGTATACACCAGAGGTATACACCAGAATGCTGAATTTAGGTCTAATGTTGAAAAAAACTTGCAATCTCTTGTTTTTACAATTAAGTCCTCAATAAGAGGAAAAGGCTGTGACTGAGGTACAACTTTCTTATTTAACTCCCTGAAATCTATGCACAATCTTGATCTTTTATTTTCGTCTCTTTTGTAGGTCAATGTAACTGGTGCCGCGAAGGGGCTATATGACTCTTCTATTATATTTTTTTCCAGTAATTTTGCAACCTGGTTTTCAATTTCTTGCTTGTCTTCCATTGTGCAACGATACGGCCTTTTACTGCAATATTTTTCTACTTCAAGATCAATGTGTGCTTCATAACCAGTTACCTTTCCTATGTCATATTTGTCCTTTGCAAACACATGTTTATTTTTTAATATTAAGCCATCAATCAGTGCCTGTTTCTGATAGTCTAGATGGTTAATAAAAATCTTGAAGTTTTCTTCTCTGACATCTTCGTTGTAGTTCACAACATCATCAGATTTGATTATTTCCTTAGAAATAATATCTGCTTTATTTGTTTCCTTAGAAACTATTTCATTTTGCGTAGGTATTTTCTAATATTTTTTTAAGTTTTCATCTTGAACTAGGTAGAATTGTTTTATACAATCTAGACCCACTAAAAAATCATAATCAAAATTTTCGTTGTCAATTACAAAAACATTAATTTTTTTTTCTACACCAAATATGGCTACATCAAGGGTAATCACTCCTCTTGCTTTTTTAACGCCATTAATCGTTTTTAAATTAGTACTGTTAGAATGGGTGGCTTCTTTGTTATCTATCTTTAACAACTTAGAATTTATCAATGAGTCATTTGATCCTGAGTCGTAGATACCAGATACTTCAACGGTTTTATTGAGCACTAATTTTACTTTGATCAATGGCGGCACTAATAGTTTTTTTGGTTTCACACTGTAATTCACATTCCAACTCTGAGTTATTGATAAGTTTTACTTGCTTTTTATTCTTCTAGTGTTTTTTTTATTTAAACCAACAGGAATCTTCTGGATGATAGTGTATTCCTTTGTTAAATTTTTCACAAATAGTAGATTTTTCTTTCACTGCCTTAGTATCTTCTTTTATTTTTTTGATTTTTTTCCTTTTCACCAAATGTTATAATTTACCAAGTTCATTAAACAAGTCTTTTGAGTCAACAATTTCTTCTTTGTTGATTCTGTCAGTTATAAAATCTGGTAAACCAACTGCAATAATATCGATTAGGGTCCCCATATCCATTGTATTTCTAAGTTCTAGTAAAATTCTTTCTTTTTTTAGTGCATACTCTAATAAAGACCCTGATTGATACTTGAAAGATAAAGCATACTTTGTGGAAGTCCATCCTTTATTAGCATAGGTTTGAAGAAAACTAGATTTCCATTCTGACCACTCGGAGTTTAAATTAAACTTTATCATCATGGAAAAATACCAATCAATGCATGATTTTTCTAGAAATAGTCTTAAAATTTCAATTTTTTCTTTCCCTTCTATGATATTGAACCTTTCACATTCTTTTTCAAAAACTTCCATCCAGAGATACGCGTTTGAATTTTTCCCGTTAAATTTTTCTATCACAAATCTCTCAGCTAACTTCTTTATATTTGTTTTTTCTTGGTTCTTTTTATCTTCAACTAATTTTTCTAAAACTTTCACTGTCGGATCATCTGAAGACTTTTTACTCACATTAGCCAACTGTTCTTGGGTAGTTTCTTCTAGAAATTGGTCCAAAAAACCATGTTGTTATCCTCATCAACACATGTTTGTAATATATCCTGTGTCATCTTTAGCCAAACGTTTCTAGTTTGATATCGTTTTTTTAATGTATTTTTCACTATAGCATAAGTTTTCGTAGCTTGAATATGTTTGTGAAATGATATCGCTTGATGCTCTTCAGGAATAAGAAAAACCTTGTCATCTTGTGTGCTTATTGAGGTTATGGCGATACAGTTTGACTTTCCGTCTACTGTTGGCTTAACTTGAAAAGTAAATTTCAACTTCTCCATTATGTGACAAAAATGTCATCTTATAAGGTTTTTTTATGATATATTGCGACTTATTCGACACCGTCAATAAAACACAATTGAGTTTCTCTGTAAAAAAAGATTTATTACGGTTATTTTACTGAAACAACAGAATTTACAATTTTATATGAAATATTTTTTTATCAAGAAATCTTTACATACCTGTAAAAAAAGAAACGACATTTAATGTTATTAGCTACGGTGTCTGTTTCTTTATTAATAATCCTTTTAAATAATTTTTACAAGTTTTACTTTAAGTTTTCTTTTATGACACGAAACGCCATGTTTTTTGACAGACCATAATTTATTCTTTTTCTCAATTTGAATGATGAGAATTCGAAAGAGAATTATAATTTTGTTTACATTAATAATATATTTTTTATTATTATTTAGTTATTGTATGTATTATTGTTATTTTTAAGTATTAAATATGAAGAAAAAAATGTGTTTTAATTATTTCACCAAAATTCCCAATACCTACAGTAATGCGACATACACCGTAGCAAACTATGACTATTTCTCTATAAATACAGCTATATTTGGTTTTTGTACGCCGTGGGTATGGTTTCCATACTGCTGTGACCCATTACCTTTAAAAGGTTTTAAGTTAGTGGCAGCGTTTTCAAGAAAAAGCAACAAAATGGGTTGTGTCTATATTCTCACAAAACTCAATATTGCGTCTTCAAAGTTAAGTTCCTGTATAACTAGTATAGAAAAACATTTTGAATGCTGTGAAATATAATTACCAATATATAAGACTGTAATAGTATGTATTTATCGAACACCTGATTCAGACATTAAAATATTCTTCAGGCATTTTGAGGAAATACTGTACAAATTCAACAAGTCTAAAAACAAACAATTATTTTAGAGGATTTAAATATAAATACGCTTAAAATTAATAAAATCACCCAAGAATTAACACATTTAACAGAAAGTTATAACTTTGAATTGCATATTACAACACCTCCCAGACAAAATTATTAGTAATGTGAAAGGTGATGTTAGTAGTAGAACCCATAATTTATAACTGTCCGATCACAATACATGCCAAGCCATAAGTTTTACGTCTACTGAAAAATCTCTTCAGCTCTCATATTTTTGCGTCAAAAGAGATTTCAGTAAAATAAATATTGAAAAATTTCAAGATTGCTTGGCCTCTCTCACATGGAACACAACATTTAAACAAAGTGACGTGAACGCATTTCAAGAGTTTATGGAACTATTTCTACTTTTTTACAATTTTTGTTTTGCACTAACATAGTAGTGAGAAATAAAACACAATCAGAGGGTTTAAAATGGCTTACAAAAGGTATAAAATTTCTTGTAGAAATTGTAGAAGCTTAAGATATTTATCATATAAAACTATGATTGATTCTGAAGAAAAGTACGCCAGTAAATTGGCAAAATAGGGATAAGGGCATGTATACCTCCAGGAGAGCTCATTTGCCCATTGTTTGAGTCTGTCTGTCTATGAAAAGTAGGGCTCGAAGTAGCTAAAAATTTTGCGCTTATTACTTGAACTTTTACACCGCAATTCGTGAATACGGAGATCAACAACGATATTAGTCTAAAATAGAGTTAACTTTTTTAAAAATGAAAATGACAATGTTTTTACTTATTCACGCGAAATTTTATTCTTTGAAATTTTGTCATGACAGGCTAATTTTCTTAGTATTTTAAATAATGAATAAATATTTACTGCCTTATTCATAAAAAAATTGTTAAATAACCTCCTAAACATTGTTTAACTAATCATTTGATTAAGCCTTAAACATTGTTTAAAAATTTGTTATTCATAAAGTAAATTTTAACAATGCTTAGTTAAATACTGTTTAACTTGGTAGGTTATGGTAGAAATGTGGCTGTATGCGTATTTCTTTTGCTAAAAGTGAATTAAACAATTGTCATCCGTTGTCAACATCGTTGTTTCTGAATACGGTGTCGGACATCTATAGCCTCTTGCTAAAGAGTATTTATATTCCTTGTCTATAACTATCTACCTGCTAAAGTGGGCATTGGCTAGGCCTGGGCCACAGGCCTGGGCTATGCAACTTGTTGGCGTTTTTTAAAAAATGTGATGCCGAAGTTCAGTACTACTCGTATTGTACTACAATAAAATTAAATTTATTAGAGTAAACAAAAGTTGATGCAACATAGTCACAAAACGTTTGAACTAATACACTGCATTTCAAAAATAATGTTTTTTAATGCATGTACATCATGTTACTAAGCTAAATATAAAATGATGTCATTTCTGTAATATTTTCCCTCGTGTTGGTTCGAGTTCCTTTGTAAAATAGACCATCTACCTTCCTGTTAGACAGCGCGTAAAAAGCGAGCATAGGCTTACTGTCACTAGCACCGTGACAACTGACTAGGAGGTGAGTTTCGCAGCGACTCACCCGGATTGGTACCACCGCCTTACCTATTCCTGCCGCCATAACATCAGCGCTTGCTATTGAATTGTTCCGGTTCGTAGAATAAAGTGGCCGGTAAAATTACTTTTGCTCGGGGCTTAACATCCCAGCCTCAGGTTGGAAACTCACCATTGCCACCTTTGGTGTCTCTAGGCGGCGTGAAATTCTCACCATCAGAAAATCTGTCTACTTTTTTGCTTCCAATATCATAAAAATTGCTCTGGAAAACTATTCGTTTCTTCATAAGAGTCATTGGCCATCTCCATAATAAAACATGTTATTATAGTCCTATATTGTTCCAAAATCCAACATATTCCGTCTAAAATTGTCCAAACTTCAACGAAATCAAAATATTTCAATTCGTATATTATAGAAAATTCATAAGAATACACAAATAAGCCATTTTAAATGGCTATTTGTTGTATTTTGTCATTGCATATAAAGTCAGCTGTTTGAAATTTAGTCAGCCATTTTGTTGATTAAGGTTTTAAACAAGGGTCCGAGGTTGTTTAAAGTGACAGGTGTTTAAGAGTATATTCAAATAAATGATTAACTCTAAATAGCGTTTATGAATAAGCATTTTTTTAAACATTATTCAAATTGGTGATTAAAAGTTAAACAACGTTTATGAATAAGCCTGTTAATGTTATGAACAACAAAAATTTTCCGTTACATTAATTGTTTATTTTAAATTGTTGATTTTAAAATACACAAAAACAGTTTTAACCAAATTTATTAAAACTATACGTTTTGCGTCGGGGGTTACATATTTCTAAATAAATAATTCTAGTTATATTTTTTCTTTAAACGAATATGAAATAAGATTAAGTATTACCCATTTCGATTCAGATTTGTACAATTAAAAGCACTTTGGTTGAGCTCAAATGTTCTTAAGTTAATCTTATCTATATGTATGTGTATATATAAAGAAAAACTTATTTGTTACACTATTTATAACTCAGGAACATCTGAACCGATTTGGCTGAAAATTGATGGAGAGGTATCTTGGAACCAGAAGAAGTTATTCCGTTCGATTGCGAGGATTTAAATTTTTCCCATACAAACCGTAGGGGTCGAACGAAGTTCGTATGAGCAGCTAGTGTTTCATATAATTTACCATAAAATGTTTCGTTTTTTATCTATACAAATACAGTATAAAATTGCAGAAGAGTGCATTCTGCACATTGAAAATATTTTAAAAAAATATGTACCTAAGGGTGACTAAAAAGGGGGCAGCAGAACACGTTTTTAAATTTTTATTTGTCTGTCTACTTAATGTAACGTAAAGAAATTTTTAGCTGGTTTATATTTCGAAGAAGGATAAAGGATAATTTTTGTCGCGATCACTAAATGGGTTCCCGAGGGAGCGAAAAGTTCACTTAACACGTAGTCCGATTTAATTGATTCGTTTTATGTGTAAATTATGTGATTTACAATTTATCCCTTAATTTCCTCAAGCCACAAGTTCTGATGTTTGAACATTACAGCAAGACGTGACCAAATAACTAGGAATCTGTAATGTAGAGAAACGTTTGAACGTACAGGACCTCTTATACATACATACATACATACATACATACATATCTTCACACCACGTGAACCAAGGTAAGCCGAGAAAAAAGGTAGGCCGAGAGTATCGATTGCCAAGTGAACGAAGTTGGCCGGCCCGGCTAGTATTGAATAAAAGTTGCTGATTTGTCAAACATCACATTAGATTTAGACCTTGCTAACTAAACCTGGAGTATGTGACACCCCTCCCCCTCCCCGCTCCCGGCACGAAGGCTGGGATTCACCCTTGAGAGTTTGTTTGTTTGTTTTAAAGTGCTAATCTCTGAAACTAACGAAACGATTTGAAAAACTCTTTCAGTGGTAGATGGGCTATCTACCATTACCTCTATTTATCTAGGAAGAATACACTTCGCTTAATACCATTAAAAAGAAGATTGTTAACTGTGTATGTTCAACTTTGGATTTGGCATTGTTCATTTCGTCATACTTACCTAATTGTCTTTTCACTTTAAATACAAATAATAACTAATAAGGCAAGGTAGCCTTGCGGTATGCCAATCGTAGCTCTAGCTAGCTAGTAGTTCTTAAATCACGCTAAAACCAAAAGACCAATAGGGGATACGAGGGGAACGGCTCTGCAAGATACCACACTTGATTTTCTAGTATTTTAAAGTAATTATTTTACCGTGGATACGCGATATACCTAATATCTCACTTTTGAGTAACCAATTTTCGAATTATTTATATACTTGCAGACTTATACACAAAAAAGAACTATCGGCAATCTGCCAATGTAAAACGGCTGCGACTTCTGCGCAGCAATGAGACAGACAGGATGAAAATGAGCTTGATGTTACCCCGTGTTGGTCCGGGCTCCTATGCAGAATAGACCATCTGCCTTCCTTGCCAGACAGCTCGTAAAAGGCGAGCATAAGCTAGCCGTCACTAACACCGTGACATCTGACTAGGTCACCCGGATTGGTACCACCGCCTTACCTATTTCTGCCGTCATAACGTCATGACGCCTTCCAATATCATTGAAAAGAAATATATTATGAACTTTAATTCTGATCTACCCCACATCTCGAGTGATTGCTCAGGCCACTTTACCACTGGAAGATCCCGTTCCTTTAATGTGAAGATGCCATAGTCGGTATTAGTTTTGGCCTAAATGATTTTTCGCTAACATTCGCTAACGTTCCAAAATTGAAACTACACATTTTATATTTCTTCTTTTTTGTTGCACGACGCGAGGATCGAACCCAGGACCTTAAGAAGTAATGTCCGACGCCGGACAATGTTAGAGGGCAGATGAAATTCCCTATAAAATGAGAAAATAAAAACATATGAAAGTTTACCGATGGCCCGCAGCGCCTTCTCCAGGTCTCCGGAGAACTCGGCCTTGATGGCGTCGTCGATGTCGTGTCCCGTGAGGTGCTGGTACTGCTGGAAGACGGCGGCCAGCTGGGCGAAGGACCGCGAACACAACACCGCGTTGAACACGGACTCGTCCGTTCCCAGCCGCAGCTCGCCTGACAAATTTTTTTCACTTTTACAATAACAACATCCACACGAGAGACGATTCCCTCCCTCATAAGGAGGATGTTGTATGACTCAGTGCCGCATCCATTCCCACCGTCTAAACATCAGTGCACTCCATTGTCGCATTCCTGTGTAAACGACAAAATCAACAAAACCTAACTCTCCGTCGCAAGTTGCCTTCTATGGACGTCAGTTTGTCAGTTTATGTACATTTAGACCAGCTAATGCGGTAATGCGGTACCTGCTTGCAACAAGCTTCTAGCGTCCTCTCTGGCACGTTCCTGATCCACGTGGAAGTCTTCAGATCGGTTACCCTGAAATAATAAAAACATATTCAACGACTGCAATTCAATAATTACAAATTATTTAAATCCTAACTTAATATGATGGAACAGATTAACAATTTAACAATAACACCCCTCGCCGTCTCGATGAATTGTCGACTTTTAAGTTTTCTTTAAGGGTTCCGCAGCGAACGACATCAAACGGATCCCTTATAGATTCGGCGTGTCTGTCTGTCCGTCCGCCCGTGTGGCACAACTGTTTTTCAGCGTTCCAAATGGAACCCTTATAAAATGGTCATGTCTGTCCATATATCCGTGCACCGTGAATTAACTATACCGTTGAAACTTGGTAAAGAAATACTATGAAAAAAAATTGTTTCTGCTGGTGGAAAACTCTAGTGATATCTTGTCAAAGACACCTTTTTTCCTCACGTCGTGTATAGCACCAACGTATGCTGTCGAGTCTGACTAGCGCATAACCCATGAGAATAAAATAATTATGGAGCGGAAACTGGGAGAAAATGTCTACTGGCTTTATGTTCACCTTCGGACATAATATGTTTT
>NJDC01005171.1:27070-37231 GCA_002245475.1 Calephelis virginiensis
ATTGAGACAAGATGTCACTAACTCAACGCCTCATTAGGGCTAAATATAGTTTCTAAGGAAATAATGAATATCCGCACAAAGTCCTCCACAGCCACAATCCTAGAATGTGTCTAGTAATAGTCAGTCACGGGCGTTCTCCTATGTATCATTGGATTGATTATATCCTTCCATCATTTGTTAAATTATGTGCAGGAGATAGGTGATTATCTTAATGTTACGTAGTCCGAGTTCCTCACATGTCCGTCAAGTCCATAAGTTATACAAAAGAGCTGTGTCTGTCCATACCTAAATATACATGAAAAATATTGAGATTATTTCTTAGGGATGCTTTAGATCTCAAACGATTGTTAACTGGCTCAATATATGTGTATGTACCCATAAAATAGGTGCTGAGATTAGGCAACATTTATTGGCATACTAGCCGACCCGGCGAAATTCGTATAGCGTGTGATGCTATGACCAAGCGAAATGGGGATTAATTTATATATATACATATATACTTAGGTAAGTTATTTTTTGTGTATACACTTAAATAAGTCATTTAATAAGCGATGCAAAAAAAAAATCTGCGTTCCGCAAAATAGTTTTGGAGAGTTTCAAGATGTGCAATAATATAAAATATGCCGTGCAAAAACATTTTTGCCCCGATGTTACGAACGTGTGTGTGTATTTGTTTGTTGAGACGACTCGACCTTAAAACACGCCCTTCGACTTAGCTGGTCCAATATTATCAATAAATAAAAAAAATAGTTTTCGCTTCACTGAAGCTTTTGGATCAATTGCTATTGGGCTTTCATATTTTGAAGGACAGGGTCTAACACAAATTTTTTTTTGCACGCTTTGTAACGACATCTATGATGGATGGATTTCGGTAATGTTATTTCAAATGGTCGACCTTCACTCTTCACGGTGGTTTTTAAAAATACACTAGGGTAAACCTGGCAAATGTGCCCCACCATTCGAAGAATTCAAATAACAAACTGTATAATTGAAAACATCTTTATTAAAGTAATCATTCCTCTCCTGGCACTCAATTTGAATAACAAATACTGAAAAAATCTCCTTAAATGTAATTAAATCGGCTGAGATCAACTTTTACTTAAAGTCTAGGGTGGGGCACATTTTACGGATACATCAGTCATATGTGCCCCGTTGAAGCCTCTTATTTTCTTATTTTTTTTTCCTATTATTTTTGCCACCGCCCTTATTTCATTTCACCGAAAAGTTTAAGCACTGCAAACATTGAATTCAGTCAGTTTTATTCTTCATACGATAGTAAGACTCGAGACATTCTACATAAGTGTTGTCGTTTTCATCTGAATATTCTTCGTTAGATTCACTGGGCTGTAACTCTGATTCACATCCCGATGAGGAGGATGCTATTGAAATATTCATCTACCGTTTTGACCGTGCCGTGGTCAAGTTGTTTTCTTGAAGCAATCCTAGTGTATCTCCAAAGTCGTAAGCAATAGTCTACAGTCTCGATTGTTCTAGAGGAAATCTTATAACTTCGAGTCTCTTAATGTGAGATACGAGTCTCAATTCCTTTACATAATCTAATTGATAAGGTCTACTTTTCCATCCTTTTATTATATGCCTACGTAAGGTTTATGAAAGTATTTCATAAATCCGGCTAGCATCATTCATATCAGTTTTCTTGTTAGTGAATATTATTGCTTTTATCATGTTTTCTTTTGTCCATCTTCTTAGATCTGCAGCTTTTCCTTTCCCATTTCCCGAAACACAATAATTAATAAGAAATACTTTAAAGTAATTTTATAAAATTAGTACACACATGAGGCACATTATCCGGAATAAATCAGGGCACATTAGCCAAATCATCAGCTAATGTTCCCTACTCCTTAGCGACAAAAAATTTAGTCTAAAACGAAACGTAATTGTACGTATACAAAACTTCAAAGAAGTTAGTTTAAGAATAAAACTTTAAAAACTGAAAGAAATATGAAGCAAATACTTTGACTTAATGTTTTAAGAGACAAAAAACAAATTTAGACTGTCATACTTACTTTTTAGTCACTTTTCTTACTTAAAACAAATAATAACAGTCACAGTGTTGTTTACTTCGCCGCGATACTTGTATCACTGACGTTTTCAGGTCAAATCAGTGCCAAATTCAAAATGCGTCTGTGAGTTTTGCTAGTGGGGCGCGTTATCGACTGGGGCACGTATGCCTGGTTTACCCACGCGATTATGCAATGCTTCACATAGTAATAAAATTATTAATTCTAATCAAATTCCAAACTCACACCCTTTTCATAGTCGTGATTTAGTGAAGTTCGAAATATAGCCTCCATTTTGTCTATGTATTTCACGACATCATCGCTGGGTACAATTAAAAAGTTTGCGAAGTATTCTTACTATAGCCCCGGTACCTTAAATAATAAAAATAATCTATAATCTAAAAAAGCTATCTCTGGGTGCGTTATTGAGGAATTCATGCAACCAAAAACAGTACAATATATTCTACTTGTCATATTAAATAGCTACTTGTGCTTATTTCGAGTAAAAAATCCCGCAGTTACTGATTGAAAACCAGCACACCGTCCGTTCGTCACTGCGGCACACTCGCTATTGTAGCATGCCGCGTGCATGCCCTGATCCGAACGCGTAGGTATAGCTCGCGCGTCATCCTTTTATATGTTATCCTTTCCATCCTTTTATATGTGATTAAGTTAATGTCTTATAAAATTTATATGTTATATTTGCATGCCAATAATTGGTATAGTAGTAAGCACTTGTATAGAATGTAAGACCTAATATATACACTACTGAAGGCAAATCAATAAACAATAAACAATAAACAATATGAAGTTAGAATACTGTATAGATAATATTACCGTGCCGGCACTACGCTTTTTTTCATTGCCTAATTGTGAAGGTGCATTCTGATTGGTTGCAATTAACGTTATGTTGACAACGTGGATCAATAGCAATGCAGTACATTTCTTTAGTATTCGTTTGTGAAAAAAATGCAGTATAATTCGTCGTATTACTAAAATTATGACGTCATCAATGAGTCAGCATACCGACCAATTGTACTTAAGAAAAAGTTAAAGAAACTGGGACTGTGCAGGGACCAAAACTATAAACGTACTTCCACAGCCTTATGAGAAAGAAAAACATTTCATCGTACTGCAGTCATAACCTTATATGCTGACAATAACAAGTTAGCATTAAAATATCTTAAAAAACTTACTTGCTGTGTAAGCCTGCTTAATGACATGGATTTCGTGGTTCGACATGGTACACATGACTTCTATGAGCACGTCTTCATCTGTGCCGATGCCGGCGGTCGCGTCGTGCAGCTCCTTCGCGTAGAACTGTGGCAGCGGCGTCATGAGAGCCACCAGGAGATCTTCGAACTTACCGCTCGTCTCACTTTTCAAGTCAGACACGAGATCCTGGAAAAAATTCCGACGTCAGTTGCATCGGTGACCCGGAACTTGACCGCGACTCCTTAAAGCAATATTACCTCAACCATGTAAAGTACAAAACCTAACCACACTGCGTGTAATAAAATCAGGGTTTCAAGAAGACTTGCAGTCAATTGAGCTTATACTGCTTTAACATGTCACAGTGCAGGTCCTGGATTAGGAAACATTGCTGTCCCTCAGCAACGGTCTAACTCTTAGGTAGTGGCGTAGTACTGGCTGTTTTATACTATAGCTAGTTTCTAACACTAGTGATCGCAGTAGTAGTAGGTTGTACGTATACGTGTTAAATGCAACTAATTATATTATGGCAACTATGTATCTCTTATCAGGTTATACGCTAATTACAGATGCTTGGCAATCTTCGTTTGTTTCGTAGCATTGCGTACCCATCATCGCAGCGATTGGTCGACGCCAACGAACCCAATCCGAAGTCGACCTATCGCATGAGTGCAATAAATAAAACACGAAGCTTTTTGAGATGGCACAAGCTGTTTACAGGGTTCGTAGCCGAAAGCTAAAAAACGGAACTCTTATAGATTCTTCATGTCTGTCCGTCCGTATGTCACAGCCTTTTTTTCCGAAACTATAAGAACAATGCTGTTTAAACTTGATAAGTAGATGTACTCTGTGAGCTGCATTAGGATTTTCACACAAAACTAGAAAAATAGCAATGAATTTTGGGGAGTTCCCCATACTTAATTTCGAAACTCAAATATTTTTTTCATCAAATCCCTAAGTGTGGGGTATCTGTGCGTAGGTCTTCAAAAATGATATTGAGGTTTCTATCATATTATTTTCTAAACTGAATAGATTGCGCTTTTAAAGCAAAATGTGTCCTCCCTCTGTAACGTCTAAACTTAACCTCCTTAAATTAACTAAAAAAGATATATGATGTACCGAAAATTGGTTTGAATGAGATCTGGTGAGTAGCTTTTTTATTATGTACAAATATATTCACGCCAAATTCATTACTTCGTAGGCAGAGAGTATCGAGTGCCAGATTTCACGATCATGGCAGACCTGTCTGATTTCTTTCACATTCATTACTCTTTTCATACAAACAAGCCGGTTCGGGAGACTCTTAAAACCACCCTCGAATAACATTCGAGCGAATTTATCATAAAATGTCATCCATCCACGCTCTACATATTGATGATTGATATCACATATTCGTACATTAGCATTTCAGGTTACAAAATGTATTAATTTTAGTTTACGGTTTTACTACGAGTACTACTCGTGCAAATAAAGAATGGCTAAAAACAATGTCTAAAAAATTAAAAGTGACAACCCTATGGTTTCAATGGGGTGTACGTATTTATCTATATATAAACTTTTTACGAAAATTGCGCGGACGCAGGAGCATAAAATTTGGCACACTTCTAGTTTATGTGTACGCTAGTATTTTTCAATAATATTGCTTATAAAGCATTAAATCAATAAATAAAACATTAGCAACACTAACATGCATTGGACACACACAAACAAATATATTGATGATAAATATAAAAGATCACAGATGGCGCACTAAAAAGTTTGGAAACAAAGTAGTTGGTCTTGAGAAATAAAGATGGCGTTCTTATCAACAAGATATTAAAATTTATTATGGTCGAATTTCGACCAACGGGCGACCACTAGATTTATCAAATAGGCTTAGTTTCTATACTGTGTTACACTTATACTGACTGAGTCACAGACGCGCAACTGATCATGCGTGGACTCACGTCGGTAACTATAAGTTTTTAAAAGCACTAAGGGATAAATCGCCCAAAGTTTTGTTAATCGCCTCTGTGGTTCGACATCGGACTTGACTTTTTAAGGTCCCGGGTTCGAACCCAGGATCGGGCAACAAAAAAAATCTTACTTCTAATAAAAATAGCGTTGCCCGGGATTGAATATGTGTCCGGTTGGCTATAGGCTTGCGGGTAACCCCGAATAAAGTAATAGGTGTCGCCACTAACAATGGCGGCCGTCAGTTAGATTTACAGCTTCCGGACGAGGTGTGTGATTTTGTGGAACAATCAAATAACAAACCTTTGGACAATACGAGTGTGCTTTTATTTACGTATAAGCCATTATTAAGCGACTCTTAATTTTATGATAATGTTGGATTGTACTGTTTAGATTATGGTTTACTATGAAATGAAGTTAAATATTGTGCCAAATTAGGTATTTCTTGACAAGATTTTGATGCAAAATATATCTACGTTAAGTAAGTCGTAGCAGTTTATGTCTGTATGAAATGTGACAGTATCTAAACTTATTTCGCCTTATTCCAAAACGAGGTCTAAAAATAGTACCGAGTTTAGTACCAGGTTTAAACCATGAACTATCAAAAACGTTATTACAAAACGAGGTTTGACGTTTGTCCTTGGACTTTCTTTGGTACTAAAGTTAAACCACTGCGGCCCCTAGTTTAACTTCAGTACTAACTTCAAAACGTCAAACATGGCGTCGTATTTGTTTCAAAATATTTAAATTTGATCATAATAGCTAGAAATGTATGTATGAACTCGATTGATTTTATGGATTTCGAAGAGTTAGAAGAGTAGAAAATGTACTAGCAACATAATAGACCCTGTACCCTTTGAATTAAGTGACGAAGATTTTCGCTGTAAATCTAGATTTTTAAAAGATTTGCAAATAAAGCAGTGAAGTTATTGTGTGAGGATTTAGTTCACGACCCACGAGGATAAGCTTCGAGTCGTTGCAAGTGGTTTTCGCATTATGTAACTGGCCTCGTCATGTGGTAAGTGTATAAACTTTGCAATCTATATTGTAAACGATGTTAACACATTTCAATCTCTTCAGTGAGTACATACTTACTAACTTTTTTATTTTATTTATAGATTCAAGACGATGCTGCTGCCTTACATGGTGTATCCCAGTCAGTTTTAAGTAAAACATACCAGAACATAGCTGTGCTTTTAGCTTGTTTATCTTATAGATTTATAAAGATTCCAGCTAGATCAGCAAGATGAGGCTATGACAAAATTTTCTCAGTATTGCACACTCTTATTAGAGTAATAAAAAATAAGAGCTGATTGGGGCCAGCCAAATATTAACTTGAAAGGATATCCATCAATTAATGTGCAGGTAATTGTGTGAAATATAATTCAAAGTATTAAGTCTATAACCTATATTAATAGACACAATTGTTTTGTTATTAATATTATTGGCAATAGGATAATTACATTAATAATACAATTCCGAATTCTAGCCAAACATTTGCTTAGTGCTTACCTATCAAAAATCTTGTACTTCAGTGGAAAGAGCTGGATTATTTACTAAAATAACTCATACTGATTAGATGTTTCTGATCACATACCCGGATCTCAACTAGTGTCTTGCTTATTCTATGTAGCCAATTAGTCCTAGCATATATCAGTATAGTGTAAGTTGTAGTGTAGCTGGTACAGTTACTAAATAAGCTTATCCTACCAGCCTCAGCCTGGCAACAAAATATTAAATAATTCAGTGTATATTGGTAGTATGTATTTCTTGCTACCAAGAAAGCCTTTGCTTGTCTCTTATTCGATGGTCTAAAAAATAAAAACTTAAATTATTATTGAAATACATTTTGTTAATTCTATGTTTTGTTATGTATAATACTATGTTGATAAAGTATGATTTATGATATAACTGTTAATATTTCAGGTAGTTTGTGATGCAGACCTTAAGATGCTGAACTATGTCATGTGTACGATGTCCTGGTAGTGTGTGATTCTAGAATCTTCATGAAAAGTTGATCAAAACAAAGATTACATTTGGTGCATATTTTGGCTTAATATTAGGTGCCAGTGGCTATCCCTGACCCCCAAATATAATCAGAACAACGGTACAACAGTAGCCAAATTCAGACCCACACTTGTATTGAAACATGCTTCAATCTATGGAAGCAACATTTTGCTGCTTACTACGGGTAATGTATGGAAAAATTGAGACAGCGAAGAAAACAATAGTTACTTGCTCTGAACTCACAATAAATGAGGGAAGACCTATTTAATGAAGAAATACATAGAGCACATCCTAGAGAACACAGGATAGCACTAGTGTAATCTTATGTTGCAAGTATAGTAAGGGACAATATGTGAAGAAGGAAGTTTAAAGAAACTAATTTCACATGAGTAATGTTATATGTTATATTTTTTCTTAAAATAAACACAACTTCTTTGTATTTCATAACATGTTCTTAGCCGTTCAAGATCAGTCTTATGTATTAGAAGTGTAGTTGTAGAATAAGGTGGATAAACCTACTGTAAAATCTGAAAGTAATAATTCCATATTATTAACCTGAACATGTTTGTATAACATAAGATTTTATTAAAATGTGTAATTATAACTATAAATTCTGTGTTTTACCTACTGTGAAATCTTAAAGTAATAATTTCCTATAATTAACCTGAACATGTTTGTATAGCCTAAGATTTTATTAAAATAAATAACTATAACTTCTTTGTTTTTAGTAATATTATATGTTGTTTATAGTACGCCTAAACAACATTTTTTTATTGTCAGTAAACTACATTTCTAATTGTCTTTTTAAATAATATGTTACTATTTACATATATTACAATAGCCTGAAGTCCTTTTTCGCTTTTGTAGAGGTGATCAATTTTAAGTATTAAAGTTAATGTATTGAAATACTCAAATGTGTTATTTAAAGTGAAACCATATTGTTTATTTTTTTATAATTTATGAGAGATAACATGCAAACAACTGTATCCTAACCAATGTTATGAAATATATGTCTTCTAACTAACTTGAAGGTGAGATTAATTATTGTAACCTACCCTTTAAACCGAAACACAACAATGATGTGTACTGGTGCTATATATCAGCAGAGATAGGTAAAGCGTTAGTAGCAATCTGGGTACTACATTACAAAACTACCTACCTAACTACCTAGCCTGTGGAGAGAAGTTAGCTTTGGCAGCTCCATCCGCTTCCAAGCCTACTTGATCTTCTCATAACTTCGACTTTTTCCGAGATTTCGTTTAGTCTAAAATTTTATCACGTAACATCACATCAATCTAAATTCGAACACTATTTATTTAAAAACTACCTGAGCCGACAGACTACTGTATTAAGTGTGAACATTGTTTTTTTTTTCATTTGAACCTCCTCCTGACCATAACTAACACAATAATAAAAGTGAAACGTATAGGTAACTTCTTTCACTTCTTCAGAGTCGGTTAATTAATAAAAATCTAATTAAAGCTCAGACCAATAAAACACTTTTTATTAGTTTGAGAATTGAGGCTATTGCTTAAGTATTGCAAATAATTTGTTCCTTTTATTTTTGTAAGAAGTATTTTTACGCCTGTACATCGAGCACTGCACATCCAAGAGGTAATCAGAGGTACAATCAGGACACCCACAACTAGCCGAAAACTCTAAGGTTTATTTTCATAAACCACTTATTTTAGAAACGACGCAACGCAAGTGATTTTTGAACTAATAATTTTCTATTCCTAAAATCCAAATAAGTAGGTTTTACGAAAAAAAACATTGTCTTGATTGATAGTACGGGATGCTGGGTTTCAATTGTTTTGAATACTTAACAGATATTGAGGAACAACAAACATTATAAAATACTAGCTGCCGGTTCCGGCTTCGCTCGGATAGCTTTTTTTTAAATTGAGATGTAAGCTATCCTATCTTTCAAGGTGGATCAAACTGCTCACGGTGTGCAAATTTAATTGAAATTGGTTAAGTAGTTTAGGAGTCCATCGCGGACAAACAACGTGACACGTAATTAACGCATAATCCATATCCATCCATAAATATATTGTCCGAAGTAGTTTTTTCGAAGCCATAAGTTTCATGATTTTGAAATTACTGACATAACGACATTCAATATAAATTGACCTAATAGCCTAAAATCCAAAACGTAGAGAAATATTTGAACATACAGGTTCTCTTTAATATGCATACATATTTTCAAGGCAAGTTCCCCTGCACGATGCAGAGAGTTTTGAGTGCCTAGTTCAAAATTCGCTAGGTCGGCTAGTTTTAAAATAAGAGTACTGTTCCCAATGTCTATTTTAAATAATAAATAAAGTATTTACAACAATTGAAATATGGCAACTATCGTCCATGAACGATAACATATTATTCTTAATCAATATATTTCTATTTGAACCCATAGAAAAGTATTTTTTTCTATTTAGTTCAGGTAGATATGAAAGCTTTTTTTTAGTTTTTTTAAATATTTCTTATTTTTGCGGTTTCCGTTTTAGCGACAAAAGTGTATAGTTACGAAAAATCGATTATGTAGGAGGTACATTATCTAAAATATAAAATTCTCGTGTCACGGGGTTCGAACTTGAACCCCTCCGAAACGGCTAGACCGATTCCCAAAAAATTTTGTGAGCATATTGAGTAGGTCTGAGAATCGGCCAACATCTATTTTTCATCCTCCTAAATGTTAAAGGTGGTCCACCCCTAATTTTTTTTTTGTAATTTTACTGAAAAGAAAAATATAATATGTTCAGGGACTCTCATTACAAAAGCGTAAAAATATTTTTTGACACCTCAATCTATCAACTACTGGTCTGACCTGGTCTATACCAACCCCTGATCCTCAAAATACTGACTTTACTGACCATTTTTCGAAAAATATCATATACAAGTAACAAAATTTAAAGTTTTTCTATAAATTTTAAAGAAAGAAAAAATTTCGTCCCAGACAGGATTTGAACCT
>NJDC01005175.1:12153-30290 GCA_002245475.1 Calephelis virginiensis
CACATGACCGAACCAGCGGAGCATGCCCTTTCGCATTTTAACACCAACACTTTCTTTCAATCCCACTCTTTCTCGGATCTTACTGTTACGAATGCGGTCAGCGAGCGTTTGTCTAAAAATCGTTATAGAATTATGCCTTTTTAGCCTCCTAACTATCTTTACAAACAAAAATGATACCATGATGCTGCGTTGCTCCATTGCATAATGAAAGAATAACAAAACAAACACTCATCTGCATTTATTATATTAGTATGAATTAGCATTTCCCTGAAGCATGGTCTGCTTATATAGCATTTCTGATCTAGGTAATTAAAAAGAACTTCATTACTTCTTAATAATTTGGCAAAATACATAAACATTTCTAAACAAATTACAAGAACTGATTTAATTTAACACCAGATGCAACACATTATATACTCTATATTATGTAGTATTGGAGTAAGTCAACGGTACTAATACATACATCAATTTATAAAAAGAAATACAGACATTTATGTTAGTCCTTTCTATCTTTTCTTTCTTTATTTAAATTTTGGCCTTCACGTTAGTATTTAGCCATTAGTCAAGTAGAAATTTGCATCAAATTTGATATCAATTTCAATTAATTTTAATTAGTCATTAGTCGTAACTCGTAAGTCGTCAATAAGTCATGTCAGGCTCTTGGGTAAAGCGGTGGCCTTTTTACACAAGCTCATGTAACGAGATTTGGCAGCAACGAGAAAATATACGATACGCTAATTTCTTTATGATTATTTCATTTGTGCACTTTTACTGAACAAAATTGTACAAAATTCCACCAAAATTGACTAATTTCACTCAATATTAACACGAAATTCAATAATTATGAAAAAACTTCGATCATCTTTTCTCTCGATGGCGCCAAAACTCATGTTAGTCCTTTATATTCTATATCACAGTAACGCCTGCACTGGGCAGGATTTGAACTCAACTCACGGATTAATAGAGCAAACGATTGATAATCCCTTGACGAACGAGGCAGTCAAAAACTCTACTTGTTTAAAAAATATAGTTATGCTTACCATCGTTATTATCAGATTATTGCTCTTATTCAATCAGACTAAGGTCCGAATTGCAGATTAATAGATACCAAAATTGTTTTAACATTTTTCTGTTACTTTGGCGGTTATGGCAGACAGTAAACATTCGCCTAAGGTTGGTACCGTATGTTGTATTAGTAGTAGTAGTAGTAGTATCTTCACGCCCATATCCCCAAAGAGGTAGGCAGAGGTACAACCAAGGCACCCACGACTAGCCGAAGACACAAGTCCCACAATGTGATAGGTGGCAAGCCTATCGCCAACCGGGCACATTTCCAATCTCGACTAACATTTTTTTAAATTATAAAATTGGAAAAATCCAATTTTATTTTTGTTGGCCGACCCGGGATTCGAACCCGGGACCTCATGCAATCAAGTCCAACACCCGGACCGCTAGACCACAGAGGCGATTGTATTAGTAGATTATTGTCTTTGGTTCTATCTTTATTGTATCCATGTGACAAATCATATTCGTTCGTTTACCTTTTAATACTATGAAAAAACTATGTTATTAAAGCCCGTCTTGCGGTCTGGCATTAAGGCACAGCCTTAAGCCTATAATTGATGCACCCTAGCTACCCCTTCAGCGTAAAACCCGCAAATTATTCGCAACACTGACTAATGCTATTAAAAGAGGATTAATTCCTCTATTTAAGTGCAAGGGACTTACACGCATGTGCATCGCATTTTAATACATATCAAAGAACCAGAGTTTTTTTTAAATATGCTCATCTTATTCCGTTATTGATCGTTAGGACGTTCTACAAGGCATCGCATAATACCTACATATTAATATGTGATCAGGCAATTCCTATCATATTTTACGTTTTATTAATTTTTAAGTTTCATTAGAATAGTCTATTTGTTTGCAGAAGAAGGTAATTAGATTTTTACACAAAGAAAAGATAATTAAGTAGGTAACATCTCACACTACATACTAGTACGTTAACTTTAAATCTAAGCCATGATATTTTTCTACATCATTATTAGATTTAAAATTTGACCATTGTCACATTTTGAGATATATTTTAAAACAATTTAATTAAGGTAGGTTTGTTTTTTTTTAGGTTATCCCCCGGTTTTTATTAAATGTTCTAATTTAACAACTATAGGTACAATTGCAACTTTAAGATTTATAAGAGCTGTAGGGCCTTGAAGCACGATTCATGCAATATTGGAAATTGGAATCGAGTATGTCATTTTAGATACTCTTGAACATAATACTAGCGAATTATTAACATTTATCTAATAGTAAACAATAAGTTATTTTATCTGATTTGTAGAATTTATTTGTAACAAAATGTTAAAAATACGCTGGTAATGTGTTCGAAAGTACCTAAAATGACATATACTATTCCACTTTCCAATTCGCATGAAATCGAGATTCAATAGTAACCCTACTGAGCTCAATAACTTTGGTATGGTTGGATATGTAGGTACATTTTTAGAATACAACTTATACAAAAAATATGATTATGTTTGATAAGAGTAATAATGAATGTGGAAAAAGCTAGGCAGGAATATCAGGACTCGATATTCTCAGACTTGACTTGGCATAAAGATATGTATAGGTGTATGTGTATTTACACTGTGAAATCTAATTTCAATAACAAAATCTAAACAGGTCTGAGAGTCTGTGACATTAATTAACATTAATTTTCAATTCACATAAATCATAATTTTATGATTAATTAACATACAACAATATGTATTAAATAATTAATGTTAATTAATTGCCTACTATTAGTAATGGGAATATATGTAGTATTTTTAAATTAATTTATTAACCAACACATATTGATTCTGGCTTCATTTAGATCAGAGGTTCCCAAACTTATTTCATGTAACGCCCACTTTGAAAATCAGTTGTTTTGTAGCGCCCCCCCCCTCGTTTTTTTCTTGTCAATAACCTCAATAACATATTTGTTGCGCCTAGTTTAAAAAAAAAAACATTTTTTTCAAGATTTATACCGCCCCCCTCTAGGCTTCCAGCGCCCACAAGGGGGCGTTATCGCCCACTTTGGGAAAGGCTGATTTAGATACTTCTCCCACAAAAGGTACATTGACTTCTACTGCCGTGTTTTGAAAAATATTTGAGAAATCCGCATCGACTAAAATGATTGTAGCTTAATGGTATTTCATGAATTGAGTAATAACAAAAGATAGACTCATCTTGAATGAAAAAAGGAAAACTGCACCGGGAAGCCGCAGGCACAAATACAACTACCTACATACTCACTAAACGCAACTAATTTTTGGACGTTTCTTTGCATTACGCTTTAAACATAGGTTAAAAACTATAAATAAAAATGAATTAGGTATGTTAATTAAACTACTAGACTTGGTATTAATTAAAGTCTACTTAACATATTTGTATTTAGATTTAAACGCCTCCATTTAAAAAAAAGCAAAATAGCTTTATTCAAATGTTGCTCATTTAAAAGTTTAAGAAATTTTGGAATGACGATTTAATAAAACATTATTACGCTTCTTTTAAAAAAACCAATAAATAGATCGCTGATCGTATTCACAACTGTAAAATTAGAGAAATAGAGGGACTAAGTACGCTTCTTTTTCGGGTTAATGAGTAACATAAGCTAACCTAAGAAACGCTGGCTATATTATGTGGAATAAGACATGTGTGCAAATATAATAAACTCGTTATTAGGGATACCGAAGACCAAGGGAAGAGGTAGGTTAGGTGCTTATGTACCTAAGAATAGGATAGTGGACCCTGGGTGTCCCTGTACTAAAATGAAAAACAGCTGAAATTATGCTAATATGATAATAATAATAATTACGAAATAATATACCTACCATATCTCATATTGATAGGTAAGAAATTAGAAAACAGCAGCCCACCCATAAGGGATTGGGCATAAATCTTACCTTTTATTAACCACTTAAATAAATGCCGCAAGTCAAAATTTAACAAAACGATTTCCACATCCAATTTCTCAGATTTTTTTAATTAAAAGTATCACATTTACCCTTGCAGGTTATTATAACAGTTCACACAAATCAACTCTCCTTAATTTTTATTTCTGTTAAATCTATAGGTATGTAAGTATGTAAATTAAATAATATAGAAAAAAATTCAAAATAGTATAAACTATAAGGTATTTAGTGATAAAACTGAATCATATTTCAATGAACTTACCTTTTAAACAGCCTTAATAGGTTTAAAAACACAATTACACGCAAATAAACACCCGTAAATCACTAGTAACACATTAAAACTAAAATCCAAATCCATCCACTGGTCACAGTATTGACAAATTAAACTTCATGATAGGGTTCAATGATATTAATGCTTTGCTTATCTAATTCAGACGAACATTTCTGTGATAAACACGGCAGGCTAGCCGAAGCGTTTGACAGCTGACTGGTGCAAAAAAAATGCGGGCCCCTTAGCGCATGCGCGTACTGCAACGCGGTAGGTCGGGTCTTAGGGGTTGCGATTAATAAATAGATATTATTGTTAAGGTCAATGATCTATTTATGGGTTTTTTGCAAATCGCATACCTAGCACTGAGTCATTTAACTAATTCCCCTGGCCCCTGTACATGTTAAGTTAACGGCCAGAGTCTCAGTGAATGTTGTATGGGAATATCTATGCGAATCATTTTTCTTTCATTTTCAAACTAAGTCCTTCTCTAGAGCTCTGTAAAATATGAAAAAAATATAAAGCTAAATGCGGCTGCAGCAAACAAAACCCTGATATTTAAAAAAATTCAGACACCCAAAATGTTTTTAATATGAAGGCCAAGAAAGAAGATGTAATCTTACCACCGAAACGTTAAACTTCTATAGGTTTACGACTTGACGAGCATGGGCCAATGCCATGACAATTCATGGCAGGTATAAAATGGGTCTCGTGATGGTAAGAAACATTTGCCGTGTTTAACCCCGTGTTGGTCCGGGCTCCTTTGCAGAATAGACCGTCTGCGTTCCTGCCAAGCAGCTCGTAAAAGGCGAGCATAGGCTTACCGTCACTGACACCGTGACATCTCCCTCTGACCTCTGACTGACTAGGTGGTAGAGTTTCACAGCGACTCACCCGGATTGGTTCCACCGCCTTACCTACTCCTGTCGCCATAACGTTATGACATGTTCGGATTTGGAGGGTAAGGTAGCCGGTAAACTTACTTTTGCTCGAAGCATAACATCCATTACCACCTTTAGTGTCTCTAGGCGGCGTGAATTTCTTACCATCAGGAAATCCGTCTGCTTGTTTGCCTTCCAATATTTAAAAAAAACAACTGTGGTCTATATAGAAACGGTTGTTTCTTGACCGGTATGTTCGGCCAGTTGAGCAAGTCTTCCAGCTAATCTATCCTCCAGCCCGAAACATGGCGGCAGGAATGGGTAACGCGTTGGATCCCTCCCCGAGAAGTTGCTGCTTAGCACTCTATCGCTAGTGAATTTGTTGGTATTGATCCATGTAACCTATGCTCGCCTCTTACGAGCTGCCTAAGATACACCAGTGTCTCTATCCTGTCACCTTTGGCTAGGATGTTAGACCTATTACATTTATATCATAGCACCAGATAGGAGTTAAATAATGTTGCGCTCTCGTACTGCCTGCGACTCTGATCCTAGAGTCTGCCGATTGCTCTCAGGATAGACCAAGTTAGATAGTCTAATAGAGTCAAGGTTGATCAATTTTATGACGAGGGCGCAGGGACAAAGGAGTGGTGGCTCCCTAGCCCATTTTTTTTTCAAATAAAACGAACAATTGTTTTCAGTCAAGTTTTCTATTCATATTTAAGAATAATATAATCATATTTGTACAAATAATTGTAGGTAAAGGTAAAACAAAAAAAAAATCAAAGGAAAGGATATTTACTATTAGGAAGTTGTAAGATATGTTTATGTACTATGTACTACATCTAATCTGTGGATTTATTTACAAAGTCTCTGGTGTGGGGGCCCTTCGTTTGTTAAGGCTCCGAAATTTTCGCAACTGTTTCCTTTCCCTAAATCTGGCCCTGCGCGGGCGAGTAGGTAATCGTGTGAAGAATAACTTGCACATTGACTTACCTAACTACATCTTTCTTATTCTTGCCACCTAATGTCAGAACTCATAGTTGTTTTAAACCGGCTCATAAGTATGTTAGTAGGTACTTAGATACTTACGTTTTTGGTAGTTATGGGACTCAACATCCAAACCTTCAGGCTTGCGATGTTTATTTGAAAGAGGTGGACTTTCGTGCTGTAAGAGTCAGGACCTCGATGGTAGATATCGGTATGTGTTGTATGATACAGGTAACAGGATACAAAAAAATGGTTAATATTAAAGACGCTAGTCGGCTGTAGACGTCATAGGTTCTTCATCATATGTACGATATATATGTATGTTGATCCGAGTAATCTGTGTAGAAATGACCATCTGCCACCCGGCATGGGACAGTAACGCGCCTACAAAGTCGAAGGTGTCTTAAGGCCGCGCTTATCTTTTACCATCAGAGAAGTCGTGTTTTTGTTTACTGTCTTTAGCCATAAAAAAACTATCGTGCGTATAACCCATAGAACTAAGAATATTAGAGGTCAATGGTATAACCAGAGATTAGTAAATATATACTTATTGTCTTTGGCATAACATAGCGACTTATGAGAGGAATTATAATGTGACAGTGAAAATGCCTACCAGGGTGCTGATTCCGTATCTTTTTAATGATGATCACTGGGTAAAGTGTACATCAAAAAGCTAACAAATGACGTATTTCAAATTGTCTGTCTCCTGTGACCAACAGAAATACAATGGAGATAGCAAATACAAAACATGTAATTTGACAGCTATTTGATGTACACTTTACCCAGTGGAGTCACTTATAAGATATTGAACAGCCCCACAGATACGCCTACAAGTCAGTGTTAAACACCAATTAAGTCACAGAATTAAGTTATGTCGGCACAAATAAATAAGGCGGTGAAATTTACCGAGGCAGCTAGCAGGTGTAAGGCCATCATCCCCAACAGCTCATGTCAATATTTCATTTGTAATTATGAAGGTATACATAATTTTTTACCATTTTAGAGCAAATATTAAACACCTTGTTAAAGTAAAATATTTTATTAGTTGACATCCAATGTCCGTTATAGTGCCACCAGCATAACTGTTCAGTAGTCAAAATCAGAACTAAAACGCTATTTCATAAAACGTCCTTCCTCTATCAGTTGCTAAAGTGTGGTCACCAAAAATGAAAGTCCGACTAGGTACTACTACATTTTTTATTATTATAGCTACATCGTATCTGTTGTTTAGCGGTCCTGTGTCGGACTTGATTTCTTGAAGTCCTGGGTTCGAACTCCAAGTCGGGCAGCAAATAAATAGAAAATGTGTATTTTCAATTTTCTAATAAAAATAACATTGCCGGGATTGGGAATGAGAATAAATTTATTTCTCTCTTACAATAGGCAAACAAAGGTACCTAAATGTATCTTCAGATGAAAGAAAATCTGTTATTTAACCTGTTTATAAGAGATTGGTGCCAGCTTTAGGTATAAATCTGTGTTGCAGGTCACCAATGCCCCCACATACTAATAGATAAAATAGTATTTATCGAGTACAATGATCTAAGTAGGTACACAACAAACTTTACAAGTTCATGAGTAACGTTAATAAAACTTATCTTATCTATATATGTGTGTATGTGTGTGTGCGCGTATGTGTGTACACGTATGTGTGCGAGTGTGTGTATAAAAGATCTTCTGTTTCATTATAATTAAAGTTCAGAAGCCAACTTGTAACGACCCGTTTGCAATTATGTCCTTGTAATTTATAGGTAGATAATTAAATATTTATTTATCTTATTATAAATGTAGGGCCCTAAATAACAATAGAAGCTATGGGAAGTCCTTGAATTTAAAGTCGGAAGTTGACACACTACATCATGGCTACGTTTATTGTGAACTAAATTCTGATACTTACGTTGGGAGTGCTTCCCAAGAATGATTTGGAGCAAGAAGTATTGTCTAACAGTTAATACATTCCATTTTTTGTACAGTTTATCAGTAGAAAAGCGAAAGGGAAGCCCTGCACAAACCTTTAAGATCGCCCTTTGTGCTCTCTTGAAAGCAACAATATAAAGCAACAAAATATCATGCCAAGCAATTCCACTGAAAATATGTGTCCGGTTGACGATAGGCGTGCCACCTATCAGATTGTGAGACTTAAGTGTCTTCGGCTAGTCGTGGTTGTGCCTCTGCCTAGCACTTTGGGGTATGGGCGTGAATAAACTTTTATATTAAAACTATTCTCTATAGATTAATATAAAAGAGTAGGACTCGAGCGACGCTGTTTACTAAACAGATATATTGGTCGAACTGTACCTTTTCATATTAAATGTCCGCTGTTGGTATTCTACAAAGTGCTTCTAGCACATGAAGCTATTATATCAGCTTATCACATAAGCTATATATACTTCATGTTCGAGCATTTCTTAATGATCCAAGACAAAGTGACACTAACAGCGGAGGTATACTCGTATTCGTTGTGCTTCTGGTGCAATGAAGGGATCTGGGATTAAGGTCACAAAAATAAAAAAATATGTAATGTAATAGAATATTTGCTTCATGTCTTGCATTTCAAATGCTCTAGGTATTTAGCGAGCATTACCAACAGAAACACTGTTGATATACCGGAGAACTGAAGACCTATTATTATTCATTCTTCATAACGAAAGCAGTAGTAACCTAGGTGGTTTATTGTTTCAAAAGCCTCGCATATTCAACATGTCAATCACATATCATGGTGCTTTCCAATAAGCTTAAACAAACCCAGGTCCATATCTATTGTCGGCTTTGTCGCGATATTTCCGTCAAGAACCATTATTTTTTACACTCTAGACATGTTATTCCGACACAAAAATATATTTAAAAACACTAATTAGAAAATCTTAGGAAGTTAACAAATAGACGGATTTCTTGATGATGACAAATACACGTCCCCTACAGTCAAGTACAGGTACTGGGGCTTTGGGGACGCTTTCGCAAACTTCCACTGCACTGCTGCTTTCGCAAACTTGATCCAACGATCCCCTTCTGGCAGCCCCACTCAATAGGGGCCGCATATCGTCTGAAGTGGTGCACGGAGACACAGCGTGCACCACTTCGGGGGTTCCAATGGCGACAGGCACCCCCGTACCTGCCGCAACCCCATCTCGACCGGGCGGGCTAAATGGAAAGCCCACCCTCCTCCTCCGCAGGCCTGCAAGCCGCCAACCCACGCGGGCTCAATGGCGCTCCCTGTGTGCGCTCCTCGTGTCCTCTCTTGGACAGAGAGGGGTACTGAGGAGCGCCCTCCCTGGTCCGTATTGGTTTCACCGGGGCCCCGGCTCGATCCGTTACTTAGCCCTCCCGTCACGACAAGGCTCGGACCCTTTGGGGGGGAGGCTGAGGTACAACTAGGTCAACCTATCGTATCATGAGCCATAATGGCAATGTTTGGCACTGCTGAGTTCCGCTCTAATCTTGTTAGGCCTAAAACCCTGGCTAGAGTGCTGCAAGGCACTTATAACCATGTCTGAAAAGGCCACAGTTGTCTCTAACTAACAAGAGAACCGCGTAATTCGTTAGCTATTTTATCCCACCAAATAAATATTAAAAAAACACGAAAAGACACAAGCCGAAGATACCTAGTTCCACAACGTGATAACCAGACTACCAGACAACATACCAAAGCCAAAGATACGAAATCCGTAGAAACATGAATAAAGTCCCGGATTGGACAACTGAAACTGTGATTAGTCACTTTTCTTATAAAAACAACGTTGCCTTAGATTGGGTAAATGCCAGGCTTATGACCTATCACATCACGCGACCATAAAGCTCTTTCAGTTAATGTGGGTGCCCTGGTTGCATCTATGCCTTCTTCTTCAGAGATAGGCAAGTGAAGATTTTTTTTTAATTAGTGCTAAGATTTAAAAAGTTCTGTTTGTCCAGGACATGAGTTATTGGACTACCTAACTGAAATTAATATATTTCACAGAATTTTCGCTTTGAAGAACACATTATTTTATTGAGTAAGTTCCAAACTGTAACTCTGTCATGTCTACCCCAGATTAAATTAAATTTTTAACCGATTCTTGAACAAGCACATTCTCTTAGCATCTTTACATCGTTGCAATAAAGATTAAAATGGCTAAGCAATATTTTTTTGATCGTGACACATGTCACGATGTCCCATGTCGAATGGTTATGAGGGAAATTACTTTTATGTGTTTTGAAATTTTAGTATGAAGACTTTTGCTTTGTGTAGGTAGAGAGTATCTATCTACATTTTCTTTTGTTTGTTAATGATAGATTAAACAGTGATTTACTATTTGTTTTTTTGTTAATGATACTTTTTTAACTTTTTTTGTTAATGATATTCATTTAGTTTCATATTGGCACCCTTGTGCAGCAGTGGACGCAAACTGGACGTCATAGCGTTGCAGCGTTAACTTCTTTAAGAATTAAGCTATTAAATGTTAATTTTCGGTAGTCCAATCTGGAATAAAAAGTCGGTCTTTTTATTACGGACACCTTAAGTAGCTAACGTTGTCCTTTTATGGTAAATGAACATTAACAGGCCTCAACGGACAATTCAACGAAACTTATTAAGGAAAAGGGAAATACATATCACTTCAGAAAGTTACCATTTTGATTTAAAAGGACTGGAATTTTCTACTTATGTATTTCTACAACATAACTTGAAATTGTAAGCAAGAGTGATTTTGTTAACATAGTGTGTCTATCTTAAACTCTACTTACGCCTTCCATCAATGTGGGTTTAGGGTCAATTATAAATAAATACCTGAAGGAAACCTGAGGGAAAATGCTGATAAAAAAATCACAGTAAACATAAGTAATATTTTATAGACTCGATATATCACAATAATAATATACATGATGTAACATTTTTCTCTTATTTTCGTTCACACATGCGACTGTCGCACCACGATTTTTCTTATTAAGATGGTCGTGTTACATATGAAATATCTTTGTCCAATGTACATTTGACCAAAGATCTTCAATGCTATTTTTTGCTAAATAGCTATAAAAATGCTTAAATGGCAATACTGGTCAAAATGGCTGTAAAAAATAAATCTTGGGCCTAGTTATCAACCTAGTGGAATGGGTTTCTATCAAAGAAGTTTTATCAAATGTTGGACAATAATATTTGACCCTTTGAATGCCATCCTACGGTATTGTAACGAGATATTGTTAGTACTTCACATATATTTAGAATACAAGTGAAATAAACCGAATCACAGTCGCAAGTGTGAACGACAGCTTAATTTTTACAGTATCTATACCAATTATTACTTAAATTAAACGTTATTTACATTTAGTTTGAGAGACAGAAACATGTATGTACAATAGGCTTTAAAGTTATCAATTAAAACGTCGGTCTCGTGTCGTGAAGGGTGAAGTAGCCGGTCGAATTGTTCACAAAGTGTAACATACAGAGCAAAACATAACAATATGCCGGTAACAATTTATGATTTTTTATAGGCGAAGACTATCTCTTACCATCTGAAGAGCAGTCTATTTATAACTTGCTCACATAAAACAAAAAAAAATAGGATATGGCAAGCTCAAGAGTAATTTAATACCAGTGTTGGTCTTAATTTGATCAAAGACTCTAATTAAAAATTCCAGAGTTGATCAAAGACTCTTATTAAAAATTCCAGAGCATAATACAAAATTTTATAAGACTTCTTTTACGGTACAAGCTACAAAACTTTGGAACGCTCTCCCTGTAGCAATAAGACAGGCAGAAAGTAAAAACGTTTTTAAGAAAATGGTAAAGGAATTTTACCTTAAGTCATTACAGTGCCGTAGCGTGCATCAGGTAATGTTTTCACTGTCAGGTTCTAGATTATGGCAAATATTTACTGTAATGTATATCTTTTGATATTTAATTATTTACTTAGCTTTATTTTGTAACTAGATTAGATACTTAGTTGTTACTTATTTTATGTATTAATGTATTGTATTTTCTTTCTTTTTTTAATGTTGTACTTTTTCCTTATTTGTATATTTCTTTTTCTAAATGCTGGTTGTTTGGAAGAAATCGTATATTAGCGATAAAACCGCCATTTGTATAAATAATCTACTTGCTGTTGTAATAGTTGTAGTACTTTTAATATGTTTTTGTTGTACAATAAAGAGTTTTTATTATTATTATTATTATCAATTTACGAAGATGCTCAGAATGTGTGCAGCCAAGGCAACCTTTAGGTTTTAACGTTCAAATGAAAATGATAACCCGAATAAACTCTGAATAATAATGACTTATTAAAAGTGCGCATTGAGTAACATCGCTCTGTAAAACAAAACACAAATAACTTATCTGAACATTTAAATATTACATGACAGGTCCAGCCCCAAGGTTCTTAGGTTAACTGCGGATATTATTATCATTTTTTTCTAAAACAAATAGTACTTGTATAGATACACGAAGAAGATGAGCTACGAATTTCTTAAGACTAGCTAGATTTTCCCTCCTCACTCTTTTTTCTTAACCGAAAAATACAAAGTAGGTTTCACGCTTAGCTTTCCCAAGCTAATCTTCTCTTGGCATTTTTTCCTTCCCTTGGTTATCTTCCAACTAAAAGTATTTACCCAAAAGCTGCAACTGTCTCCTATAGGAAACACTATAACTATTTTAAAGAGTAAATTCGTGATCATAATTGAGTGGTCACGCCGGCGGCCACAATAACAACGTGGTACATGATAAAGGCTAATCTGCAGGCACATGTTGTTAAAATTTATGCTTCCAGGGGTGGTTTGTCTATGACGTATCTCTCGAAGCAGTGCAGCAGCTCGAAGCAGACCTCGGCGAGGATGAGCGCGATGACCATCCACTCGAGCCGCACGTGGTGACGGTCGGCCGCCCAGGACGACAACAGCTCCAGCAGCTCCACGCAGTGGGACAGTCTTTCGTTTAGCACCTGGCGATAGTTGCATTAGGTAACACACGAGCTATCTCAGGTTGTTACAAGAAGAAGCTAACGGCCGATGTTAATATAATGTATGTCTAAAGATGGATTTCAAGCAATCCAGATAGCTGTGTATCCACCGGCCTATCCTATACCTGATTGCCATATTTATCCTGTCCACAGATATGTTATTGGCAAGCGATGACATAAAAATGGATCAAAATATCCATCTTGGACAACAAGTTTTGGATTAGGATTGATTATTAATATTGGCCGTAAGGGTGCTAAAAAGTCATATAGACAACATATTATTTATTTTCTGACTTTGTCCGAGATCCATAAACACTAAGACCGTCATTTTTTAAAAACTGAATGTTCCTAAGTTTCTTAGTGAATACTCTTCATACATAAAAAGAAAGATTGAATTACGATAAAATGTTAATCAACTTGACTTTAAAAGGTGTACATTAAAGAATTATAAATAAAATACCTACCACAACCTAAAAAACCACTAGTATCAAAAACTTTCGTTAAATTTTTAAAAAGCATAATTTTCTTCAGAACAACAATACCGTATTCATTGTTTCACAAGTAGCTACATTTTACGAGGTAATGAATGTGGAGGAAGCCAGAAAGGTCTACAAGATCATGAGCTTTGACACTCGATACTTTCTGCCTACCACGCAAACGACTTGGCGCAAAGATATGTATGTATGTTACTTTTATTAATTTGGTAATACGATGTTTCTCCGTCGACCCGATATCTAAGTCATGGTGAACTAATAAACTGTAATGGATTAGGTATTCTCCTACAGAAGTGAAGACGGAAGACGGGGGAGTGTTAAATAGATCAGACTACTAAGTAGTGAGATATATCACGCACAAAAATTCAGCATCCTTTTTTTACTGTAACGTAGTGAAAATCGCATAGCTCTCCTGATGGTAAGTAATAACCTTGGCCTATAGACACCATATATGTTATAGGCGACAGGAATGGGTAAGGCGGTCCAGCATGGACAGATAAAGTAGACAATAGTAATGGAGTAAAACTCCTTTCGCTGTTTCTTCTTATAGTAGAAGGCGGAGTGAGATTATATTATACTTTTACCGGTACTCCAGTGTGGAACTCACCCTGGTCCGGCGGGGAATGGTGAAATAGGCGACGGTGTTGGAGTACAGTTTCTCGAGCTGCTCTTCCTCCCAGTAGAAGTCCGGCGTGTCCAATAGATCAGACTCTACGTTCAACCGGTGCCGTAAAGAGAAGAGCTCCCCAAGTTTTCTCACTATCTGCCCAAACATATAATATAACAAACCATTTTTATATCATACTCGATAGTCTCTGCGTGCTAAGGAATTCTGAATGAAAATATGTATTCATGTATACATGTATGCTTGTATATATATATTTTTATAGTAAAGTACAGTACAGTAGTTGATTTCCTAAACAGCAGTTTACAAATTTAATTTTTTTTTATTATCTTCTAAGTTTGGTCATCATAACACTTAAAGCCTCAATGGCGTCACATGACATGATGCAGGAAAAACGCTACTTAAGGTTGTACATTTTATTTACCTATTTTTTGAATGCTTTATTGCACTAAAATAAATGTACAAAGGCGAACTTAATGCCAAAAAATATTATCTCCCAGTTTATCAAGGGTAATGGTGACAGAAACCCACGCGTTTCGTATTTCGTATGGCACAAACAATTGACAAAAGAAAAAAATACATTTTACAAGAACACATATTGAATCCAGATAATTAAAAAGTAAAAACTACAAATCAGAATAAACCAGCGAGAGTCTACTTTTTGATGCCTGAGCGACATTTTTCATAAAAAAAATAAGTTGTTGGTTGGTAGTTGTCAGACGGAGAGACCTGAAAACCAGTGTTATGGGAGATTAAGCCTCAACCAAATACTGAGCTTTTCCTTAGCGGACTCATGTAACCAGTTACCACACTCTGTTTCTATACCCTATTATCACTTTTTTTGTCCTTTATTTAAGTTGCTCATGGAGTTTTGGCGCCATCGAGAGAAAAGATGGTCGAAGTTTTTTCATAATTATTGAATTTCGTGCTAATATAGAGTGAAATTAGTCAATTTTGGTGGAATTTTGTACAATTTTGTTCAGTGAAAGTGCACAAATGAAATAATCATAAAGAAATAATTAGCGTATCGTATATTTCCTCGTTGCCGCCAAATCTCGTTACATGAGCTTGTGTAAAAAGGCCACCGCTTTACCCAAGAGCCTGACATGACTTACTGACGACTTACGAGTTACGACTGATGACTAATTAAAATTAATTGAAATTAATATAAAATTTGATGCAAATTTCTACTTGACTAATGGCTAAATACTAACGTGAAGGCCAAAACTTAACGAAAGAAAGAAAAGAAGTTGCTCATGTTTAGGGCTAGGTTAAATTTCTAGTTGCTTTTTTTTTGGTGATGTTGTATGTTAAGTTTGAGTGTGTCAATAAATGTTTTCTTTTCTTAAATTTTTTTCGACTTTAATTCGGCTTTATCAACAAATCTAGAAAAAATAACGAAAACAGATACGAGTATCACACAAGGTAATGGCGAAGACACATTATAGCCCTGAAGACGCTAAAACCTCAAGTGTAAATTAGACCTACACAATAGCCCAAATGACAAAAGCTCTTAGGATACAATAGTCCAAAAGACATAGTGACCTCATGTACACAACAGCCCTGAAACCATAACCATAAGGACTCAATAGCCCAGGCCATGATAGATAGATAGATAGCCCCAAGACAGCTCGACGGACATGACAGCCGCTAGATTACCTCTTTCTTGTCGACAAAGGCAGCGCCCTGGGTCTCCATGAGCACGGCGTGTCCGCGGATGTCGGCCGCCAGCGACTCCAGCCTCTCCTCCCACGCGCCCAGCCGGGCCGACTGGACCATCGCGTGGCTGACGGTAACGTCAAACAAATTTTAATTATCTACCTACTTTTCACAGATAACGTTTACACTACCTACTAAAGTTTAACCTACCTAAAGATTCTCAATTCGCCTGTATTATTTTTTGTACGTTTGTTATGCGATTACTAGGCTAGTGTAGTAGCCAACCGATTTTGATGTTTTTTTTTTTATATAAGATAGGTCAGGATTTCGAGGTGGTTTCATACATATTTTATTATAATCCGACTAGTGGATGAGTGATCAAAGATGAGGTCAACATTACCAAAATATGCATTAATAAATATAAATCAAACCTAGTAGTAGGATGTTGATAAAATTTATGTGGCATCGTCACGGAATCGTTTGCTATTTTTCGACTACTATCAAATCGCAAAAAAATTCGAAGGTTATAGCGTACTGCTCGACTACCAGTTTATAGCCAGCCTTAAGTAACAGGTATTCAATTTATTACCACTTAATACTAAAAATATAAGCTAGACATTTTCAAAAAATAAGATTAATTGGAAAAGTCATATATACCTGAATGTGTATTTTTCCAATGAGTTGTCGCCATTTGGTACGAGCACAAAAGATTCTTCCGCCAGATTACACCGTTTCCTACAGCAAATGATGCATTATTCTACAATATCTTTTAATATTAAATCTAATATATAAAAAGACGAAGAACAAAAAGTAGAGGAATTTAATTAACCCCTATACAATTGTAAAAAGTTATCACTAACGCCCGATTCCTAAATTTACAAAACGAGTCGTTTTGATTGTGGATGGTAGTTTCTTGAACGAAGGGCCGATTCACAAAATCGCTATCTTTAAATCTTTGCAATAACAAATAAGCAACAAGTTTCTCACCATGGTCTATGGTAGAGACACCGCCGCAACGTGCTTATGTCTTTTGACCCGAATAGCAAGAAATCTAAATACGGTCGCTTGCTTTCGGTAGGTACCTCGTACCACTTTTTGAAAATATGAGTAACTCTCCGTTACTTTTTAACAAAGTACCTACTAGTGGTTAAATTTATGGATTACGTTTCGTTGATTAAAGGAACTAGGCATTTATATTAATCGCAACAGCGGCTTTAGACTAAAGTAGTGTAAATTATTCGGAGTACTTTGTGCACACAGCTTTTACAGTCTCTACTGAGCAAGTAATATGTTTTTTGTTGACAGTTAAAAATATTTTGGTTAATACTTACAACACGTTTTTAAACAAATATATAATAAACTAGCTGTTATCCACGGCTGTAAGCATCATGTGTATAGCTGACCCGCGGAAATCCGTGTTCGTTTCGGAATAACAAATGATATAAGTCACTCTCAAACCTTCAGGATATATGAGGAAAGTTGAACGAAGGAAGAAGGTATATAACTAAACTATAATACAACTAACTTACGCATTTGACTGGTAAAAATACGTCATCATCTCTCTTTCTTTCTTCACTACACTTTTTGGGTAACTTTCTATTTCAAACCTGTAACATTCACATAATATATGTATGTTCAGCAATCATTTCATTTTCATTATTTTTTTACATTTTATCATACAGTAGAAGTAAGCACTAGGAATCGACTACACATTGTACAAAACATTGGTCAGGGTGTCAAATGTATTATAAACATCTTTATAAGAACACAGTATTAAGACTATTGTACTTGACCGATTTTCAAAAAACTTAGACCACAACCTTCCTTGAGGACTAAATTTGTGCCTGGCAGCAAAAACAAAAAAATAGACTGCATAAAATAGATTTAGTTATAAAAGACTAGCTCGTAGGACAGACTTTGTACTGTTTTAAGATTTTCTTCATAAGAACCTTGTCTTGATAGTAACAAACACAATAAAATAATTATTAAATTTGTCCCCATGTTTTAGTTGGACTCGGTGGTGAACTCTAACTAAAAGTCAATGGCTGGTTACATTAATACTACTGCCTTATTAAGGAGCTTATATTAAATTTGTCAGTATCTACGCCTATTATTATCATCGCCTCTGTGGTCTAGAGGTCCGGGTGTTGGACTTGACTGCATGAGGTCCCGGGTTTGAATCCCAGGTCGGCCAACAAAAAGGAAATTGGATTTTTCCGATTTTCTAATTAAAAAAAATGTTGGTCGGGATTGGAAATGTGCCCAGTTGGCGATAGGCTTGCCACCTATCACATTGTGGGACTTAGTGTCTTCGGCTAGTCGTGGGTGCCTTGGTTGTACC
>NJDC01005175.1:34784-54343 GCA_002245475.1 Calephelis virginiensis
AATATTTACACTTTAATTAATTTACAAATTATACATTTTTACATTATATTACATATTTTTAGCTTAAAGATTGGAGGGAACCCTCGAAAAGCGCGCCTTCCCCCTCCAACCGTTCCCGCCAACCTTGTTGTTTATTAATTTTATCCCAGTCGGGGAAAGGCAAAGTATCTGTGTCCATACAGCCACGTCTTCCGTATTAATAAATCTTTTTCTTGTTATATATTTTCGATTTATGTCTTCCGTATTAATTCTTTATTGCAGTCATTAGTCATTATTTACACAGTCTTGTCTGGGTCTTGAGTAAAGCGGTGGTTTCGTTACACAAGCTCGTTTATGAGATTTGGCGGCAGCGAGGAAATTCACGATACACTAATATTTTCTTCATGATTATTTCAGTACTGCACTTTCACTGAATAAAATCAAATTAATTCCCACCTAAATTAATTAATTTTACTCATATTTTACACTAAATTCAATAATTGTGAAAAAATTACGACCATCTTCATTCACGATGGCGCCAAAACTCTCGGTTGTTTTTTAATTTTATCCCAGTCGGGGAAAGGCAAGGGATCTGTGTCTATACAGCCATGTCTTCCGTATTAATAAATCTTTTTCTTGTTATATATTTTCAATATACGTCTTCCGTGTTAATTCTTTATTTCAGTCATTAGTCACTATTTACACAGTCTTGTCTGGGTCTTGACTAAAGCGATGGTTTCGTTACACAAGCTCGTTGATGAGATTTGGCAGCAGCGAGAAAATTCACGATACACAAATTTCTTCATTAGTGCACTTTCACTGAACAAAATCAAACTAATTCCCACCTAAATTAACCAATTTTACTCATATTTTACACTAAATTCAATAATTGTGAAAAAAATACGACCGTCTTCATTCACGATGGCACCAAAACTCTGGCTATTGCGATGGTTGGTTGTCAAATCTGAAATCATGTTGTCAGATTTGACATCAGGTATTGCTATATATTCAAAGAGTAAAGCACAGAACAATATTACTCACAGAGGAAAAGTAACTGTCCATAAAGATATATTATAGTCATCGATCACACATTGTGTGATTATAGTATATCATTGTTATTAGACCAATACAAAAAGTACTTTCTTATTGGTCTGAATATTAAAGTACTTAAATTATATTGTTTAGGATATATACTCGTACATATTGTGATAGACGCGGCCTACAGCCCTGACTGATAAATGTGTTCATCAAAACCAATCAAAACATCCAGCGCGCCAGATGTCTTTCGGACGTTTGAATTCTCAAGGTCATGTATGTGACTTACATCCGATAGTTTACAAGGCTGAGGGTACTTTCATATAGATATCTAGATACCCTGTAAATCGCGCTGTCAGCCACGTCCGATAGTATATTTTCAGCGTTAAAATGGGGTCTAGGATTATGTTACCACTTATGAAAAATCACAAAGCAAAAAAAAGTAAGTTTTTTCACGCCCATATCCCCGAAGAGGTAGGCAGAGACAAAACTAGGGCACCCACGACTAGCAGAAGACACTAAGTCCCACAGTGTGATAGGTGGCAAGATAATTACCAAACCGGGCACACGTCCCATCCCGAGCAACTTTTTATTTATTAGAAAATTGGAAATACCATATTTTATTTTTGTTGCCCGACCCGGGAATCGAACCCAGGGGGGTGATTATGTAACTCAGTTACCAATTCAATATGGATGTACATCGAATCGCTGTCAAATGACGTGTTTTGTATTTGCTATCTCCAGTGACCAACAGAAATACAATAGAGATAGCAAACACAAATGACGTCATTTGATGTACACTTTTACAGTTTGAGTTGACAAATGAGATACATAATCACCCCCCAGGACCTCATGAAAGCAAATCCAAGACCTGGGGGCTGATTATGTATTTCAGTTGCCAACTAAAATAGAAAAGTGTACATCAAATCGCTGTCAAATGACTTGTTTTATATTTGATATCTCCAATGATCAACAGAAATACAATAGATATATCAAACACAAATTACGTCATTTGATGTACCTACACTTTTCCATTTTGAGTTGGCAACTGTGATACATAATCAGCACCCTGGACCGCTACACCATAGAAGCAACAAAAAATCACAAAAAGTGGTAGATATTTTTAATTATCGGAATGTACCTACCCGTTTTAGGAATCATCCCAATACACCTCAATCACATATTTTTGACCTTTACTTCGTCTTGATCAACTAGTAGTGTGTATATGTGTTCAAGTTAAAAGACATAGGTTTGTCATGTCCTTTAATCCTTACCTATGGGTAAAGTAAGATCGTTTAGCTTCGCACTCGTTTGACCTAGCTATCAATGGTTATGCAGATAATGATGTACCTACCTACATCCGACGTACTCGGTACTCTGTAGGAAAATGGGGGTTAATAATAATGACCTCAGTATAAAATAACCAATTAACTGGTAATAAACCAATTAACTGGTAATCCCAAATGTACAGGTATGTACAGGTCTTCTTAAGATGGTGTTCGGACTTCTAATAAATTTCTCCCCGTGTTGGTCCGGGTCCATTGAGAAGAATATTTAGCGAACTAGTACTTTTATAAGCTGTTGGCCATTTTAAGAATTAGGCATTTACCGACGAAGCCAAACCATCTGCCTTTTTGCCAGGCAGCTCATAAGAAGCGAGAACTGGCTAGAATATAGGCTATCACAAACAAGACCCCTGATGATATATATCTATGCTGTCTACTATGCCAAAGTTGTCTTTTACCATCAGGAGAGTTGTATGCTTCTTCGCCAACCTCTCACATAAGAAAATCTAACTTTATGTGTCTTATAGCGTACTTTACTCCGTGTTCGTTAACACGGAGTAAAGTACGCTTCATCATATAGTCTTTATTACAATGCAATACAGACTATAATATCAACTTAATTTTACTCTATATCTATATTTTACTATAAGTATTATGAATGCAAAAGTTTGTCTGTCTATTATCATTTTATTGATTTATTATTTTAAATCGTGTTGGCGCTTACTGCAGACCGTCGCAAACTAAGTCCCGGGTACAGCTGGTAAGTTATAAACACTTTCGTTAACTTGAATATCTACAATATCATATAATACTAGCAGTTTTACACAGCTTCGCCTGCGTAACTTGGCTTCTTATGCACAGATTTTGAAGAAACGAAGCCTATGTCACTCAGGGATAATGTAGCATTCCAAAGGTGAAAGAATTTTTGAAATCGGTCCAGTAGTTTCGGAGCCTATTCATTAGTGTATAATAAAATAAAAATTCAAAAAAACTATATAAATAACCAATGTAAGTAATTTTGAGTTGGCGCCAAACACATTAATAAAAGGTGAATTTTTATTTCCCCTTTTTTTCAACTTTTCAAAAAAAGTTCCAAAGCTATAAAGATTTGGAAGGAACTTGGTGGACGAAAAAAACTCCAATTTTGTAAAAGGCTTGATTTATTCAGTCTTATGATTTAGATATTTATATGTACAATACTTATAGAGCTAAACTTATTGTAGGTGATCCAAAATTAATACTAAATTCAATTCCATTTTCAAAGCCAAAAGTCGTTATAATTATAGATGCAAACAAATTTGTATTTTATGAGAACATAACAGCATTTACTCTACGTCTGTGATAAATATGATTGCTTTCATTTAAAGGTATAGTTATTTTAGTGATATTTATGTAATTAAATAGGTTCATCTACTAAGGCGTATCGTGAAATGGTCTATGTTCCAAACGCGACATGAAAAACGGATATAGCTTTGAGTGTAAAACTGGTCTAATCACCATTTTTGAATAGCTTAAAAAAAGTAGAAAGTATTTTTTTAATTTAAGATTTGATTTGCAGAAAAAAAAATCTATAAATATATTTCTATATACATATCATCTGATATACATAAGCGAAAAAGATACATACTCAATATTAATCACGAAATGAATAATTATTGAACTTATAAACATAAAATCAGAAAAAGGCGTAGTGTCATGACACGACATGTCAGCTAAGAATAATTGTAATAATTGTATAATGTCAGCTAAGAATAATTATAATATTTGTATAATGTCAGCTAACTAATTAGAAATCAAAACCGAATAGCCACGTCTTGTATCACAATTCATAATGTGAGAAAAACAGGTTTGACATCGTTGAATGAACTCTCAGCATGACGACACTCACCCTGCCTTTACCACGAACTGCGTTTACTGCGTAAATTATAACATTTTAGTGATATTTGTATGTAAAACTACGCTTTTGGTTTTGTTTAGCACTAACGTAATACTTAGGGTCAATGATATTTTATCGCTTTACGTTTGGAATAGACTATACATTATATTTTGTCAGACCGAAAACGAAATTTCTATTACATTATTTGTGATTTGTAGATGAACCAAGGAGCAAGGATCAATTATGTTTTGAGGTATGTTTATTATGAAAAGGACACTCAGTAATATTTAGTTCTGTCCTCTCAAGCGGGTTTGGTCAGAGAAGACTATGGTACAATCGCGCACATTCATGTTGGGTGTGAGGAAGTCTGAGATTCGTGCAATGCCAGCCTGTGCGGGCCGGTCGAAGGGGTAGCCCATGGCGCGGCGGTCCGGGTACTTGCGGTCACGGATACCGCAGTACGATGCTGCATCGTTACACCGACCCACCAGGTCTTGATTTATCTGTGCACAAATACCATACATTTAATTATCTCAAACTTGAACAACTAAATTTATAAATTACTTAAGCATCTTTCTTTTATATCACTTTTTCATATTCTTTTTTTTTTTTCTGGCTTTTGCAACTACCATACGTAGTTTGATTTCGCCACTTTTTCATATTAAAAAATGTTGTTCTCCTTTTAAAAGCTAACGGAAAAGTAAATACGCAATGCAGTTAATGAACGCAGCTGACTCATTAATAAGGCATCTAGTTCCTGCTAACACATTTACCATGTTTACAAAAGCATCAAACATTTTTGTTACGCAAAATAGTGAATCGGGTTCGGGTTCAGTTAATATGAGTCTGCAATGTTAAGTATTTTGAAAAAGGCGTATACCAACCAATAGCAAACGGATACAATTTAAGCGTGTTTGCAGTGCGCAATGATTGGTTGAAATATTTAAAGTGAGATTTCTGCTCACGTACGTCCGCGTAACTTATAGGTAAGCGTGGTGATCTCTATATAAACACGAAGACAACTTGAAATGTCACAAGCTCCAGATATTGCAGGTCTAGCCATAAAGATATAAACCAGGCAAATTATTGTTATGGGAAATGTCTCGTTATAAACAATATTTGGTACAGTCCGTAGAATTTTACCGATCCTTTTGAAGACTCTTGACACTACCCTCAAAATAAATCCGAGCGATTTGATCTTGAAGTGTCAACCTTGGTCTCCCCGGGTACCTACAACCTTCCACATTCGCATTGTATATCTGCTTCGTCAATCTTTCATCTGTCATACTTTCCACATGATCTTACCAGTGGACAATTATTTAATTGTTGAAATACATATTCCATAGTGTCGACCTTAAGGAAATGAGTATGTATTTTTAATAAATCAACGTCAGGTAGTACTCACTTCATCATAATTTCGGTTAGAGGTGCAACTGAGCACCAGAGGATACCCCTCTTGATTTCCCTTTGGTACCACCATGTGGACCGGCCAACCACAACCACAGGAGTCAAATTCTGCAGCTTCAGCTGGGCTCCGATTGTCCGGTTGTAAGGACGGCGAGTTGGGAACCTAGAACGACAACAACCGTTGTATCGTTATCACTGTTTTATGACGTCATGATAGACTATTTAACCAATGTTTGCACTTGGAATTAAAACTGTGACGTCACAATAACAATGAAATTAAACGATAATATCACGATTGTTGTTATTCTAGATCCCCACAACGCCTCTTATTCACAAGTACAATACCAGATTGTACTTATTTACTAACTTCCAGTGAATGCATCATGCTTTAAGAGATTTGCAAAGGGTTGTTTTTGGTGAAACAACTCATATGTGCACGGTTGTAAATCTGCAACTTCTGCAGTTTCGCGACTAACAATTAAGATTTTAACAAAATCTTCCTGTATTTACTCTAAATTCAGCCCGAACAGGCCACCCACACCAACAGAAGTCAAACTTTGGGCTCAGTTTTGCAGCTACACTAACTACCGTCCAATACCGTTTGGTGGGCTCCTCCCACATTTACAGATATCCAACTCTGCGATTCAAATACCAGCCTATTGGACAGCTAGACATACATACCCCGTCGCCTTTCCAATTGGAGATGGAAGTCAAAGTTGAATCAACGAGTTCCTCGTTCAGTATATGCAAGAGTTAAAATCATCCACATTTCAGTCGAGAGAGAGTGATAGGACTCACCCCGTCGTTGTTCCAGTCGGAGACCATGCAGTAGAGTAGCACGGGGAAGCCCTGCGCGTTTCCCTTGGGCACGAGCAGGTGGTGCGGCCAGCCGCAGCCGCAGAAGTCGAACTCCGCCGCCTCCGCCGAGCCCGGGTCGCCCGGCCGTCCGGACTGCGCACGGAACGTGCGCTCGTACGGGATCGTTACGGACGAATCCAAGCTCTTGCGTCGGATCGTATTGTTACCCGCGTTCACTGGGATGGACAAAATATATTCAACCACGGACAAACTGGATAAGATCAATCATAGACGGACGGAGACGGACGGACTCAAAGAAATCAAATTTTGTTGTGATATGATGTCCATAATAGATAGAAATGTTATGCAAATAAGTTATCCATCTTTAGAAAGTCTGCGTTAAAACATTTTTTGAATAATTTTATATGAAACTTGTAAATGTTGCCTTATTATTTGCACATTTCAAAATATAGTATCACGTCAGATTTCACGCACACTAACCGACCCGGCAGACGTTATCCTGTCTTAACTATGAATATTGAATTAAAATAAACTATCATTTTTTGTCTTTCATAAAAACCTTTTTCTAAAATAATAATTAACATAAAAAATATACCAAAATTATTTCATCCGTTCACTTGTGATACGATGACCACAGAAAATAAGAATACATTTTATATATCAAATATTGAAATACATATTCTTTTGTTCTATTTTTTAAATGTTTAAAAGCTTTCTGCTAATAAAATAACTTAATTATAAGTTAATAATAAATGTTAAATGCCTTTAAAAACTTAGTTTGCACTTAATGTGAGTTTTGAAATTCATTTTTGAATTTTCATGTTGCTCATTATGATTTAACATACCCGCGTCTTTAATATATTCAACATTATTAGCACTTTTAAATCCAGAAAAAGCTTCTGCTTGACGAAAAAAAGTATTCACGCCCAGCTTCATGTAGACAGAGGCACAACTGGGGCACCCACGACTAGCCGAAGACACTAAGTCTCACAAAGTGATAGGTGGCAAGTCTATCTCCAACCGGACAGATATCCAATCCCGAGCAACATTTATTTGTTATTAGAAACTTGAAAAAAAAAACACATTTTCTTCTTTTTTTTGACCGACTCGGGATTCGAACCCGGGGCCTCATGACATCGAATCCCACACCACGACCGCTAGACCACAAAGAGGAACTCTTCATTAACGAGGTGTTAATTACTATAAAAAATTAACAAGAGATATAAGAAGAACTTACATGGCTGAGTGAATTTGTCCAATTCGATCATGAGTCGGCGTTGGTCTTCGAAAGACAGCTGGCGGCCGTTCTGGTCTTGGACAGGAGCCATGAAGATACGGACAGTGCCCATCACTCCTTGACCGGTAGTGTTGTTCACCTCGATACTGTGATACCAAAAATCACATTCATATTTGGTTTAAGTATCACAGGAGGATTGATGATGGAAGTAAGGATTTATTAGTTTATATTTTTACTCAAAGTACACAGCCAAAAAAGTTTTCTTGGCGTACACATCGTGTGACACAAAGCAACTTCAATGTTGTGCTTGCATGTTTGAATAATGCAATGGGTCTATAATACAAACTGGACTCCGTACTATAGTACGATAATACAAGAAAAAAGGGATGACAGAGAGATCCAAACGGAGGAAGGCATCTCTTTTTTACTACACTCTTCCACAGTACTAACTAATTATTTGTAACATAAAAATACAACTTATAACATTTATCTAAATAAGAATAATTATGCTAGCATTCATGTATTTCATTTTCTATGTATATATTAGTATTTCAAATAACTCATTTAACTATGTCAGAGAAATGTATGCTTTATAACAAGGTACGAGTTTAATGTCATTTGTAGGTAAGAACATTGTGAGAGCACACTCCGATTATATTACATTAATTGTAGCGGAAGCATATTCCACCACAAACCAATGCAACACGCATTGGTTTGTGGTGGAATAGTTCTTTTTTATGTAATGTTATAAGACTGAGTCTCATGATGGTAAGATTTTACCATCGCTTACAGACAACTTGTAACTGGTGCACAAATTAGGGTTGGGTCCTAGACCATATTATGTGCAAATTAATTTGCTACTGTGCACATCAGCACGGAATTCTTCAGCAGCGAGCATCAATTTTGTGACGTTTTTGATTTATTCGTGTGGACAGTATCCTAATACAGTTAAATTTTGATGAGATCGGGTTTAATTAAGGCATCAAGTTATGTTAAAAAGTATCTTCACGCCCATATCCCCGAAGAGGTAGGCAGAGGTACAACCATGGCACCCATGACTAGCCGAAGACACTAAGTCCCACAATGTGATAGGTGGCAAGCCTATCACCAACCGGGCACATTTCCAATCCCGACCAACATTTTTTTAAATTAGAAAATTGGATAAATCCTATTTTCTTAATGTTGGCCGACCCAGGATTCGAACCCAGGACCTCATGCAGTCAAGTCCAACACCCGGACCGCTAGACCACAGAATCTGAGTCTAGTATCTAAGTCTGAGCTTATATAGTCAAAATATGTTGTGAGTCATTATCCCATGTCATTTTGTAAATATTTAATAATAGTTAATAAGTATTTATATCGTTTACAGGATTTAGTGGGAGTTTATAAATGCTTGATGAAAAGAAAAGTAGTCGAGAGCTTTGCACCAACTTGGCCATGTAGGAATCTACCAACCACCACCATAATGACAGTATCCGGAACTATCGGTATTAGATACCCTAGTGAAAAGACATATACCAATAGTAACTGATACACCGCGTTTGTTTCTAACAATCAGGATTTTTGTGCTTGTTAAGTGTCGATAGAGGTGTTGTAATATACTGACACGTATTCGAAGTCGTCGTGCGTGAGATGCGTGAAGCGCGCGAGCACGCTCCCGCGCGGCGTGAAGTCGAGCCCGCGGCCGAGGTCGACCGTGCTCTGCTCCCACTGCGTGCTCAACAGGTTGGCGCCGCGCGGGCCCTGCGTGCCGATCGACGACACGCGGATGCCGGGGAAGTCCAGCTGCCAACAGACACACCTCACTATTTCAGTCTCTCCAATACAAATGTCTTGACAGAATACCAGTAGGTACTCTTAGGTAAAGAAGTATCCTTTTATCATGCCAACTGGACAATGTTTTCATCCCTTTTTTAGTAGTTTATAATTTGTTAAAAAAAATTCGAAAATTAAAAATAATTGTTGAAAATTCGCATTTTAAACAGTTCGAGTGTTACTTAACAGTTGTATCGGTCGATATCTAACGAAAAAAAATGTTACTCTTCATAAAGCAATTTATAACTGTTAATCATCATTCGTAAACGTTCAGTGAGGGTTAGGTACATCGTTTAAACCTTATTAAGCAGAAGAAGCCTATTACAATCCTCTTTATACTTTTATTTGGCTAGTTTTTCTTTTAACAAAAAAAGAAGATTGTAGATTTGAAGAATACGGCAGTTTCCACATGCAGCTGTTAAATTGTGTTCTTATGATTATTAGAAATCACTTGCACTATATTGATTATTAAGCCTAGCGATTTCGCTAATTATTAAATACTAACGGTTTGCCGGCGACTTCGTCCAAGTAGAATAATTATTTCAAAAACAGCTTTGGTAAACTTTAAAATAATATTCATACAAACTTGCATCAACTACGTGAATTCGAAGAAATCAAGCATATCAAATCTCATCAAAATCGGTCCAGCGATTATAGCCATGAAAACCTAACAGACCGACAGATTTTGGCATTTATAATATTAATAAGTAATATTTAAAAACTCAATTTGTTTGCTTAGTAAATTTAAATTTTATTGTGTTGAAAATGCGATGCCGGTAAATCTAAAATACTTAATAATCATAGTATTATAGAAATTTTGTTGTGGCGACAACGTAGTACACATACTGCCATAAATCTGCAAGAAGCACGTATTCCGAAAAGACTATCCGCTATAACATTAAATTAAGGCGCATACACACTATAACGTGTACAAATATAAATTTAAACATACATATATTTTTTATCTTTCTTTAAAATTTATCCCAAGCACAGAGCAAGTGCTAAAATAAAAATACGTTGCGAGAAACGAAAGTTATGGCCATTCTAAAATGTGAATTTCATCTGTAATGATGAACTCATTTGGTAGGTACTCAGAATAGTGTATCTATAGGACATAACGGTTAGAAAGGAATTAAAAAATTTCGCCACGGGACTTGAATCCTCAGTAGCTCAATTGGTTAGAGCATTCGTCGGCTTGAGATGAAAGGTTACAAGTTCAAATCCCGTCTGGGGCGAAATTTTTTCTTTCTTTAAAATTTATAGAAAATTTAAACAAACCTTATCGCTGCTGTATGGCGGGAGTTTGCTCTTGTACAGTGCAAATATGTCATCAATATAAGCGTGCCAGCGGTAGAACACTGGATCACGCATCGCTGTTGCGGAATCACCCATTACTCCAAATTGTTCCTAAAACGTGGGAACAATTTAACAATTTGCACATTAATCGCTTGCGTTTTATAGTTCATATTTACCGAAAACATTTTATACGGTTCCAAATAAAATTTAATACGATTATAATTTACTTGTCATCTAGTAGCGACAGATATACAACGGATGTATGTAAATAGATGTATATAAAATAGATGCGTCTGTAAGTCACTGTTGTCTCTTCCTATTATGAGAGTATTAAGCCATCTTATACCACAAAAAATACATATTTATGAACATTTGTTAATTAAAGATTAATTATTGTTTTTATACCGGATAATTTAACAGTGCAGCCTGTGAGATATATTTGCTCGTAAAATCACGGAGAAGAGCTAGTAATTTCACAACTAACCAAGTTCCTATGATCAGGATCATGGGAGTAGGAAATGAAGACATGGCCCAAGTTGTGAAGATCACCGTAGTAGCCGCGGTTGCGACTGATGATGGACGACTCCATCAGGTTGCCCAATACATCGATGCCGGTCTCCTCGTCCAGCGCCATAGTGCGACCGTTCGGCTAGAAATATCACAGTTTACACACACTTGCACGATTAAATTTTTATTCGAGACAAAACAAACTCGAATACAAAAGGCCAAACAAGAAATAAAAGTATTATTGATTGAAAATTTTAAGAAGAGTATTAGTAAGAGTAAAGTCGCTGTTATATTTAAAATGAGTTTCAGTAGGTATTTTAGGGAGTTTATCTATTGAAACAATGAAAGTAACTTTCTACTTTACAACAATAAAATAAATACTAGTAATCGCCCATTGGTCGAAATTCGACCATAATAAATTTTACTACCTTGTTGATAAGAACGCCATCTTCATTTCTGAAGACCAACTACTTTGTTTCCAAACTTTTTAGTGCGCCATCTGAGAGCTTTTATCGTTATCATTAATATATTTGTTTGAGTGTGTCAAATGCATGGTGGTACGTATGATGCTTTATTTTTTTAATTAATGCACTTTATAAACATTATCATTAAAAATATTAGCGTTCTGTACTTCTCCTACACACAAACTATAAGTGTGCCAAATTTCATACTCCTCCGTCAGTATAATGCGGAAACAAGCAAGTTAACTTGGCAATGTAAATCGTTCATTTACCGATCATTTTCTGTCGAGAGCTTGCTTTTGACTTAGAAGCACTGAGCATTATTTTAACTTACCAAAATGATAGCCATGTTATTGATAGCTTCCAAAAAGCGGTCCCTCCAAGTCTCCAGCTCAGATACTTCAGATCTAATCTGATCCACTGGACGGTCGACATCCCGGAGGACCGAACCGGCAAACCTGTTGCAAAACACGAATGTTTTCAGAAGCTTATAATAATTATACATGATGAATATACTTGCATTTTTAAGAGCACTACTTTACAGTATCTCGCTAAACCTTGTTAAATACTTTAGGGTTGCCTGAAAGAGATCACTGACTTGGCGATAAGGTCGCCTTTGTGTATTTTCTTAGTTTAAGTTATTTTTATGTATTTGTCCATACTCGGTACACAATAAAGAGTTACTGTGTTGTATTGCATTAGTTTTTATATTTACTGATTCAGCTAAACTGTTTCGCTTATTACAACAAATTTTATTGATTGCGAATAATAAGTTAAATACCAGTGACCAAAAATGTGAAAGAAAAAACAAGTCTAAAATTAAATTATGACTTATTTGCGGAAAGAGTGTAATACTAAATTATTCCAAGATAAGTAAGGTATAAGTTTCAACATATTATACCACAGCACAGTATGCAAATATCAATTATTCTTAATATTACATATATCAAAAATAATAACCTTAATTATTTAGTATATTATTTATACCAATTTTCTCTCTTTGTTTAATAAAATTACGTTTTATAAAATTCATTAAGTAATATAAAACCAAATTTTAAAATATCAAAAGTTGACAAAAAGATGATTCTGCGATGATCCTATAGTTTTTTTTTATGATATTGGAAGGCAAACAAGCAGACGGATTTCCTAATGTTAAGAAATTCACGCCGCCTAGAGACACCAAAGGTGGTAATGGTGCGTTGCCAACCTGAGGCCGGGATGTTAGGCCTCGAGCAAAAGTAAGTTTACCGGCTACCTTACCCTCTGAACCGGAACAAGTTATGACGTTATGGCGGCAGGAATAGGTAAGGCGGTGGTACCAATCCGGACGAGTCGCTGCTAAGCTCTACCACCTAGTCAGATGTCAAGGTGTTAATGACGGTGAGCCTATGCTCGCCTTTTACGAGCTTCCTGGCAAGGAAGGCAGATGCTCTATTCTACAAAGGAACCCGGACCAACACAGGGAGGATATCACTGTATATAATTACTATTGATGTAAGCTATCGACGCCATAACATGAAAAAATACCATTGAATATGATTAGTTTATTTGCGTTAAGTATAGTGGAATTCTCAACAAACTCAACTAATTCGCAAAGCTTCTAATTTTCAAAATTTGATGTAATTGAAGGAAGGAAGGGCTGCCATGAAGACCTGCACATCATAAGAGCCTGGAACCAACAAAAAGAGTGAGTGATCTGGTGAGCTTACCTAGGAGGCCAAGCCCGACTGGCAACTTGAGAGTCCAACTTGGGGAAATAGCCTTCTTCGATGGGCTCCCTGAAGTTTTGAAGGCGATTCGGACGACCCAACCCGTTGCAGAACCTTTCTGCGGTGTATCTGAAATTTATAGGTAAACGTTTTTTTTATATTAAACTGACGTTTAGCTAGCAAGGACAAATGAAGTGATTGTGACAATTCCGAAGTCTCGTCACATAATTTTATTATTAAGTTTCCATTACAGACAAAATTATGATCACTTATTGATTTGTCTACAATGGTCCTTCGACCGGATTTTGAAAAATTTGAATGAAGTGTAATCTATAACTCGGATGACTCTATCACATTGATTAAAAAATCACAATTTGACATGTCCAAACTAATCTGACATGTCTAAAATATTCCATCTCTTAACACTTTTGTTCTTAAACGACTTGAAAAAAGGAGGAGGTTCTCAATTCGGCCGGTATGTTTTTTGTTTAGTTTGAAAAATATAGCATGCATCTAAAAAAATGTTTAGTTTGTGAACAGCAGAATCACCACCTTTGCCTATTATTTGGTATAGCAGATAGAAAAATACGTTACCTGTTAATAATTTGGTTATGCATGTAGTAGAAGAGTTCCCCGCGGCGGTCCTTGTTGACGATGGCGCGGTCGGCCGCGTCGAAGGGGTACACGAGATGCCAGTGCCAGTGGTGCAGGTTGAGGCCGATGTCCTCGCGGAAGTATGCCACGCGTTGCTCCGGCTCCGAATCCGACGCAGTGTAGTTTTGGGGAATTATGATCGGCAGCTGGAGACAGAGTACAACATTTGTAAATTGAAAATAACAATTGCAAATTCGGAAGCCTCTGTGTACCTGATGTTTTTAAAACAACAACATACCCTGTTCCCAGCTGGCACGACGGAGCTGACCTCCCGGGCCTTGCGGAACACCTTGGGGTCCATGAACTTGTCGGGGAAGGTCTCTGCGAACGTCGGAATGTCCACCCCTCTCGTGTCATCCCTGAAACAAAACACAGTTTTGACATATCTAACTTGACCCAACCTCAAAGCTGCTTTTTTTATGTTTCAAGATTAATGAAACATGAAAAGCAGACGGCTCCCTTTATGGTAATAGGCACCCGTCGTCTACAAATACACATCTTATGTACGAGATCTTAGGCCACTTATGCAAGTCTACTGGCAACACTTAACTCCTTCGTGGACAATGAAAATGACAACAGCTGACGCTATGGCGATAGAAATAGGTCAAGCATTGGTCCCAATGCGAACAAGCTGCTGCTTAACACTCCACTACCATCTATTCAAGGGTTTAGGGTCATAAGTCCCTTGTAAATTAAAACTAAATATTTTTAATGTTATTAATTTTTATTAAGTAATATAAGGTGTCTATTAATTCTTATTTACAATCATATACATATTTCCACGCTATTCCCTTACAGGATAAGCAGAGAGTTTAAACTCTTATAGAACTTTAGTGAAATTGATATAACCACATACTAATTAGTTTCTATCTTGTTTATGAGAATAATTACTATGGGTTGTAGTCTACTTTATACCTAATAAAGCAGCTAAATAATTTTAAACAAAGTACCTAATACTGAAACTTAGCAATAGGTTTCGAATTGTTTTGAGGGAGAGCTATTCATCGCGCCCTGAATTCCAGACGAAGTGGTAAGGGGTAAAACCCCCTACAAACTTCCAGTTAAATATATAATACTAGCTTTCCCGGCGAACTTCGTTCCACCCGTTCAGTTTGTACGGGAAAATTTTTTTTCTTAGTTTCCTCGCACTTTTTTTCCCTTTTTCTCATCTTTTAAACCTTCCCTGGACTTGAACAAATAATTCAAAGCCAAAATTAGCCAAATCGGTTCAGCCGTTATCGAGTTTTAGCGAGACTAACGAACAGCAATTGATTTTTATATATATAGATATTCAACTAACCTGTGCAGTAGGGCGACGGAGAGGCAGTAGTTGAACATGTAGGGATTGATTCTCATCTGACAATACGAGCAGATGGACTTCAGATCTTCCACGTCGCGCATACCTAGAAAACACAAGACACATAAACCACTACCTAGTAGATTTCCGCAGCATTTTAAAGTTACTTCAGCAGTGATATTATAATGAAACAAATAAAGAAACACATTTATTATGATTATTGTTTAGCATGAGACAACGAATAAACACACGGCTCTCATGATGGTAGCATTGTGTCTTATAGACACCGTTGATGTTAAAGGTGCGTCGCAGTTCTATGTCTGGTATGCTAGACCTATTGTACAAGTCACCTGTCTTCTACCCGTTGGACCGGAATACGACAGAAGCATTATGGGGGCAAAAATATGCAAGCAATAAATATGCAAGCGGTCCAATTGTTTTCATATGTCCTATGCTCGCCTCATACAAGCATTTTTTTAACGAGTGGAAATCCTCATGGATACCTGCCGCTTTCGGGGGAAGTGGTGGGTTATGCCAGACTCCTACCGGCTAAAACCACTCGGTGACCATCGTCTCTGCGTATCGGGTGACTGAAGAACTCCGAAGAACGCACCGCTCTCACCCTTACACCTGGCCGCTCAGAATACCCAATCTTCTGATACCAGCTTTGAGACAGCAGCATGCGGTCACACCATGCTATACTGCCTCCCGTCCCGGCCTGCTTTTTAAGCCAACTGACCCCCCATCAATTGACTCACAGCCCCAGCTCCCTTTTAGTCGCCTCTTACGACAGGCACAGGATACCATTGCTCTATTTTTCGCCCGGTACTACAGGGTCCCGTCTCATACAAGCCTAAATCCAGGAAGGTAGATACAGGACAGACAGGGTAAACAGTAAGGTAGGTCCAATCGTGACAGGGAGCCCGGGAGAGTAGGAGTAGTTTCAAAGTCTGAACTTGCTATGCTATCATTGTTTCATTATTCGGGTAATTCAAATACTATTCTTAATTTGTGAGAAAAGGAAAAAAGGATAAACAATTGATTATAGTACATGGGTTGTCCAAATAAATGTATAAGCCTTACCCATAAAGATGTCAATGAGTTTGCCAGCCATCTTCCTGTGCTTGGGCACGAACAGCGAGAATTGATCGTTGTAGGGCAGCTCCATGGGCAGCGAGAGGTTGGGCAGCGCGATGTTGCGGATGGGTATCATGCGCCGAGAGTCCGACCCGAACCGGTCCGCCAGCGTGCTGCTCGAGCTCTTGTACTTGTCGGGCTACCACATAATACCACATTTACTAGCTATTTACCTTGTTAAAAGTTCATTCTGACACCAGCTTTGGCTAACTTAATAATAATGGTTTTCATCCAAACATTCATCCCCCATTATAGTCATTTATTTAAAAAATATTACCTATGTCAGAACTCGGGTATTTAACTTTTTACTAGCTGTTGCCCCCGACGTTGCCCGCGTAATTACCTATTCCTGCCGCCATAACATCATGACGAGTTCCGGTATGGAGGGTAAGGTATCCGTTGAACTTACTTTTGCTCGAGGCCTAACATCTCGGCCTCAAGTTGGCAACGCACCATTACCACCTTTGGTGTGTGTCTGTGCGTGTGCGGCGTGAATTTCTTACCATCAGGAAATCCGTCTGCTTTTTTGCCTTCCAATGCCATAAAAAGAACCTCTATGTGTGTAACAAATTTAATAAAAATCGGTTCAGCAGTTTTTGCGTAAAGGAGTAACAAACAAACATACAACCTTTCGCATTTCGCAAAATGGCGATCAATGACGGTAAAAGAACAGGAAAGTCATGGTAGGACAACAGTCCGGACTAGTCATTGTGCTGCCTATTCTAAAATGACTGCTGATCGTCGATAAAATAATCCAGGAAAAAATATTTTCTAGAAATATAAATGTCTAGATTATTTTTCTAGAAATATAAATTTCTAGATTTCTTATGCAGCAGGCGTTGGGGTCATTTACCTGTGGTATTGGCAGCTTCGTCTTAGTATACTGCCATTAGGATTACTGATATCTACACATTACTCACATATCATGTGAGACTGCCTTAGACATGATTAATACCTGCTACTTCTAATTGTGATTTTAATGATAGGTATGCTTACGTAGAAGGTGTCAGGCAGCTGGAAGACTGCTTTCTCTTCCCCCTTCTGCATGAAACATGGCTCTGTTGGGCGGTAGAAGAACAGAAGCATATCCTTTTTAGCGTCAGACATTTTGAATTAGGTACTGGAAATAAACAGTAAACATTACAATTTACAGTCTCAATTAGGCAAAGATATTAGCCGCCTTACATCAAAACCGTTTTAATTATACACTGCCTAAGATTATAATTTTCACAACAGTCCAATTTTAGACAGTGTTTAGTAAAACATGTGTTTTTTGTAGTAAAGCGGTAGATATTTATTGAGCAAAATATCATTACAAAAAATAGTTATTATTAAAAAGTAATATGATCGATGACGTAAGTAGGTAGGCATGAGGAATTAATAAAACATCAGAATAACAATAGTCGCATTAGAAAATAAATTTAAGCTATTATTTTTGTTAATATTGATATGTATCTAACTGTCTTGATGGCGTACCTACACTAGGCCCTATGGGCTGGGGCTGGCATGAGATTTTTTATAACTCAATTTCCAAATTAAAACCAAATTAATTCCAAACTAGTTAATTGCTATTAAAATTAAAATCCGTATATTTTATATATTCCACACAATGGGTACATGTGACGCACCTATATAATATTCTAATATCTACAGTTATCAGAACGCGGCCTCTCACTAAGATCTGGCAAAAGAAACTCAGCGGCCATGTCTTTTTTCCTATTTTTAATACAATTATAATATTTCTAAGAAATTGATTTGAAGAGCAGTCAAATTCATTTGTTATCATCTAGATATTCTGCAATCTTACAAGTAGTAGGTAACCTTTTTTAAATAATTTTGACTAAATACATTTTTAAATTTGTTTCAAGTTATGTCTTTAATGTACAGTATTCGGGTCAGAGACCAATCTAACAAATCAAAGATCATTACATTCGATTTAGCTGTTATAAAGTTATAACTTGCGTAACTAACCTGACTTCGAGCGTAGGTAGATTTTCATATTTAGGCTGAGTATTTAGCCCTCAAAAGAGCCTCCAAAAAGCGACCTTGGTCAAGTCGAAAAATAAATTTGTTCAGGCTCGTTATTATACACCGGAGATGTTTACAATATACACATTTATATAACAGAAATTACCAAGATTTTATGCTGTGTATAGTAAAAAGAGGGCGAAATGGGGTGAACATTAAACCTACATTATCATCATCATTAACCGTTGACCTCAATAAATAAATGGTGAAAGTGAACTTCCAGTAAAATAGGATTGTGCTGTCTACATTTAGAGGGGTGAACATTAAACCTACATTATCATCATCATTAACCGTGGACCTCAATAAATAAATGGTGAAAGTGAACTTCCAGTAAAATAGGATTGTGCTGTCTACATTTAGAGGGTCTACGTTTGCTTATTTGATCATTGTAAAATAGGTGGTTTTATTCACACTCAGATAAAAGACTTCTTGCTGCCACTGAGAAGTATTTTAATAAAAAATAAAGAGAGAGTTTTGGCGCCATCGTGAATGAAGATGGTCGTAATTTTTTCACAATTATTGAATTTAGTGTAAATTATGAGTAAAATTAGTTAATACATAAAATTAGTTTAATTTTGTTCAGTGAAAGTGCACAAATGAAATAATCACGAAGAAGTGTATCGTGAATTTCCTCGCCGCCGCCAAATCTCCCAAAGTGAACTTGTGTAAAGTGACCACCGCTTTACTCAAGACCCTGACGTGACTTTGTAAATAGTGACTAATGATTGTATAAGAATAATTAATACGGAAGACGTGTGAGTAATGTCTGTATAAGAAATAATTAATACGGAAGACGTGGCAGCATGGCCTAAAGGTCTTAGCCGGCCCCAGAAAGGAGCAAATTGACTTAAAAAAACCCTATTATTTAAAGCCGTCAAGGGCAAACCTACGTCATCATTAACCGTGGACCTCAATAAACAGTCAAAGTGAGACGTTACCAGTAAAATAGGATTGTGTTGTGGCCTGTGGGCATGCCCATCGTTGCTCGCAACAGTGGGTCTACGTTTGCTTATTTG
>NJDC01005178.1:0-11054 GCA_002245475.1 Calephelis virginiensis
TGGTTGTACCTCTGCCTACCTCTTCGGGGATATGGGCGTGAAGATACTACTACTACTACTAATTATGTTTTCAAACCATCCCGGAAGCCATTAAAATATATGTAAACATAGACCGTTACATTATAAACATGTACTAGAGTATGAGTAAAATTAAATTGATATGACGGCCCGAACCACATTAAGACTGTAACACCTGGCTAAACGTTTGAGTACTTTACTCCCGGTTTATTAATAAGTCGGTCAAATTTTCAACAAATTTCGTTTAGCTTTTCAGGAGGAGTTAGATAACAGATACTTGAAGTGCTTAGGTCAATATGTTAAGATGTTATGAATTATAGGAATGCATTTTATTTTTTAATGGTATTGGAAGGCAAACAAGCAGACGGATTTCCTGATAATAAGAAATTAACGCTACCTAGAGACACATAAGGTGGTAATGGTGCGTTGCCAACCTGAAGATATTAAGCCTCGAGCAAAAGTATGTTTACAGGCTACCTTATTTTCCGAATCTGAATATGTCCACGGCAAGCACTGACGTTAGGGTATGTTTGTTAAAACGGTGGTACCAATCTAGGGGACTCGCTGCAAAACTCTCTCGCTCTCTCAAAAATCAGATGCCACGGTGTTAGTTAGGGTAAGCCTATGCTCGCCTTTTACGAGCTGCCTGGCAAGAAGGCAGATGGTATATCATGCAAAATAGCCCGGACCAACACGGAGAAAACAAATATACAGATATGGTACACCTTAAAAAGTAGCCGTTTCTCCTTCTTAAAGAAACACCCCCAGTGATAAACCAGTTTCCCAAGGCGCAAATAATTTTTACATTTCCTTGTGACCTCCATTTTATGTTCGGCAAACTACTAGCACTTTGAGAGAAAGGTACGACTGAAAATGGGCAATAACTTCATCGGGCGAACTTTTTAACGACGGATGTAACGGACAGTTTCCAGGCTTACCTTACGTAAGGCCTGTCATCCTATGTTTAATTTTATTAATTTCTTAACATCTTATTCAAGAAAATACGGTGAAAGATCGATAACTTACAGTTAGGTTATTGGTCCACAATTTTTTTTTATCAAAAGAAAGCTATTGTATACATATACTGACTTGGCAGACGTTGTTCTGCTATTTTTTATGCTGTGATTCACCCTCGTCACTTAGGAGTGTGAAAAGTAGATATTGGCCGATTCTCAGACCTACTCAAAATGCTCAAAAAATTTCATGAGAATCGGTTTAGCCGTGTCGGAGGAGCAAAAATGTTATATTTAAAATGTTTTTGAGGTTTAAAGTTAGAAAATAGTTTGTTAAGAAATGGTAGGAAATAAATACTATTTTAAACAAATGCAACAATTTTTCTTTCGATATTAACGCCTTAACGTTTAGGCGTCAAAACATTAATACCATTTGTGGCAAAATAGTAATATTTTATAAGGAAAAGAAGAGATTTTTTTATTGAGATTGCAAAAAATACTTCCAAGGCAGAATTAAATTATTTCAAAACTTAGGCAAAGCTGGAAGTTATTACCAATTATTGAAATATTCAAGTTCTATGCTAAAATAAAAACTGAGGGAAAATGTTAACAAAAATAAGCTTGTCCTTAAAAGCCTAATCAATTTCTAAGAACAAGTGGTAATATAGGTAAAATTAGTCGACTATAATTTGTATGGGCAGACTAACCGACGCCTATAAGGTTATCGATCATGCGGCGTAATTACCCTGCCCTTCCACTTTTACGTTGTTTGCGAGCTGTGTTGTAAAATTTTGTAGGCCTTTTTATTGGTCACAAACATTATTGCTCTGGCCTTTTTAGAATTTAAAAGTGCACAAATACACGTTTATGGGCTATTACACGAATTAATCAATCCTGAATGAAAATGTTATGAAAAGTTAAAGAGATTTAATCTTGGTGGTTTTCCGTTTTTTTATGGTATACTAACCCATTCAGCTATAAGGTATATAAAGTAGCCGTTGGTAGTGATTCTAATGTTCACAAACTGAACTTATTTAAGATACCTGAAGTAAAACCTGAAGAAGCAGAATTTTCGTAAGAAAGATGATGATATTTATAACGGACTTTTTTTCCGAAGCAGAAACATGGTCAATTATGCAAATAAGTTTAGTCCAGATTTTAGTTATTTTCAGGTCTCTTAAATAACTTTGGTCCAGGGTTGAATCTCATACGAAAAAATAAACATAATTTTATGGCTTAAGAGAGAACAAACACGCGGTATAGATACCCTAGACGTGATAGATGCATCGCTATCCTGTGGCCACGGTGTTTTAAAAATTTGCGCCTTGCCTGCTGTTATAACAATTTCCTGTTCCGGTCCGGAGGGAAGGTTAACCGGTAGTCATGCACATTAGCCTAACACACTGGCTACAGGATAACAATGCACATATAACATCGCCTCTGTGGTCTAGCGGTTCAGTTGTTGGACTTGATTGCATGGGGTTCCGGGTTCAAATCCCGGGTCGGTTAACAAAAAGAAAATTGGGTTTTTCCGATTTTCTTATTAAAAAAAATGTTGCTCGGGTTTGGAAATGTGGCCGGTTGGCGATAGGCTTGCCACCTATCACATTAAGGGACTTAGTGTCTTCGGCTAGTCGTGGGTGCCCTGGTTGTGCCTCTGCCTACTTCTTCGGGGATATGGGCGTGAATGGCTGCATATATTATTTATGATCTCTGTAGGCCACGATTATCTCTTACCATCAGGAGAGCCGCCTGCTTGTTCGCTGTCTTTTGCCCAAAAATAAAGTTTTATAGACGAAGTTTAGTTACGTCATTCATATAAAGTTTTATCATTATGCCATTGTATACGTGGGACATAAACCTTCATTGTCATACACGTTGGACACGCCAAACGCCTATTTGCCAAGCGCAGACGAAAAATTTCTCTGAGTCATGTAAATAATTAAGGTATATTCGAATTAGAACAACCTTCAGGCAAACATGTTTATCTCCATCGGCATTATCCACAGCAATGTATAATAGTGTGTTTTTATTTCTATGAAATTCAAGGTGATTATAAAACCTATATGATCTTGCAGTAATACAATTTTAAAGTAAAAAAAAAATAGACAAGTGCGAGGTGGACTCACTCATAAAGGTTCCGTAGTAGCAATTACAGATATGGGATAAGTTACATTGAGAGTAGGAATTGATATTAAATTGATATAAATTTTCACTGTAGTTTTTAACAAAAAAAATGTTTTAAGGGTTCCGTACCCAAAGGGTAAAATAGGAATAGTGATAGCTAGTAAGTTAAAATTTTCACAAATGATGTATTTCTGTTGCTGCTATAACAATCCTAAAATTAAAAAAAACTGATAAAAAACTTGTTTTTTTGTATTTTTTTATCAATATTAAAAACGGTAACACGTCTACCACACTTCAAATTTTCACAGAATATTTACTTGTGCATTACCTTTCAAAATAAATAATTAAACAACAATAAATTAAACATTAAGGGGGTGCTCCCATACAACAAACGTAATTTTAAGCAATTTTTACTCGATCTTAATAAACAAGTATTTGTAGGTAAATATTTAGAAATATCTTAACTATAAAAATAAATGCCTAATCTAATAGATACATAAAAAGGCGTGTGATGGCGCGAGCGCGAAGCGATTGCTAAGCAACGGCCACGTGGGTAGCGGGGGAGGTAACATCACGGAGCGAGCCATAGCTGCGCGTATTCGCGCGTGCGTCGTCTACTGTTAAGTTTGCAATTTACTACTTGATGATAGTACGGAACCCTTCGTGCGCGAGTCCGACTCTCACTTGACCGGTTTTTTATAATATTTGTAAAAATGTTTCCCAAAGTTGATCCCAGGTCCACTATGTAGAAAAAACCTGACAATATGTAAGAGACGATCATAGATTTTAGATAATCATCAATTATACCACGGTTCATCTTTGCTGCAACTTGCCCGAGTATGGAATCAACCATCTTAGCTATTCCTGTCGGGAAGGTAAGATAACCGTTAGACTTGCACATTAGGCGTAACATTGTGGAGGATAGCGATAGCATTATCTATTACATATATGGTATCTATAGGTTTGTCTTTTATCATCAGAAACACAAAGTGTTTGTGCTCTTATGCCATAAACACACTATAGATATGTTTATTTTTTGTTTGGGAGTCACTATTAAGCGCCTTAATCAAATTTATAAAGCGAATGAAAAAAGTACCAATATAAGTTCAAATTATTGCAAGTAATTTACTTATAAAATAGGCTGGTAGCACTGAGTGTTAAGTTTAACGGCTCCTGTAAAAACATCCACATGTTTCTTTCTTTAGTTTTTAGGACTAGCGGTAGTTTTAGCTATTAGTCAAGTTGTAATTAGCATCAAGTTACCCGATTTAACAAAATCTGTTTGAAATTATTCAAAATTAGTCATAAGTGTTAATGCAGGCTATGTTAGGGTCTTGTGTAAAGCGGTGGCCTCATTACTCAAGCTTATTTGAAGAGATTTGGCGGCAACGTGGAAATACACGATACACTAATTTTTTCATGATTACTTAATTGTACGAAATGACACCAAAATTGACTAACCTCACTCAATATAAACACTAAACTATATAATCAAAAAAACTACGACTTCTTCCTAGATGCCTTCAAAACTCCAGTCGCATATTGCAGTCCTCGTTAAATAAAGATACTGATTTTGAAAATTACCTGATTGCAGTACGAGGGTTATGCTTTCTAATTGTCTGTATATTATATATTGGTTGTATGTTCACGCTCATATCCCCGAAGAGGTAGACAGAAGCATAACCAACGTACCCACGACTAGCCGAAGACACTATGTCCTACAATGTCATAGGTGACAAGCCTATCGCCAACCGGACACATATCCAATCCCAGGCAACGTTATTTTTTAATAAGAAATTGAAAATATATATTTTCTATTTTGCTCGACCCGAAATCGAACCCGAGAACTCAAGAAAACAAGTCCGACGCCGGACCGCTAGACCAGAGGTGCTATGTGATATGTCTTGGGTATCCTATATTGCGTATCTACTATCTTGTATCTACAAAAAAAATAATTTTAATATATGAGTAACGTTCTTAAAAAAAAGAAACGTAACAAGTTTATGAAGTTATTGATATGCAGTATAAAATTTGTTCAGCATTTGGGTTGTTAAAATTTAAAAACTGTATTAATATTATAATACAATAACTATATTTTTTAGACTTTTTCACTAAATTTAGATTAACATCCAGTTGCAGCAGTGGACCAAGTGTAACATGAATAAACAAACTCGTTTGAAAACAATGTATATTTTAAAATATTTTTGAACAAAGAATTGTAGAACTCCGGCAAACAGTGATTTATTATTAAATCCTAAAACCAATGAACGTTGCGAAACAGAGGTTTCTGAACTGTAAAATGTTTAGAGCTTAAATCTAAATTAATTTCGCATTTTTGTGTATTTTAATATTTTTCAAAAAATTAAGGTAGATTAACACAACACAAAATTAATACTACCTCATTAAAATTATAATCTTCACGCACATTTCCCCGAAGAGGTAGACCGAAGTACAACCAGGGAACCCACGACTAGCCGAATACACTAAGTCCCACAATATCATATGTGGCAAATCTATCGCCAACCGGGCACATATTCAATCACGAGCTACATTTTTTTATTTTTTTAAATTGGAAATACCACATTTTCTTTTTGTTGTCCGACCCGGGATTCGAACCCGGGAACTCATGAAGACAAGTCCAATACTTGGACCACTAAGCCACAGAGGCGACTCTATGGGATGGGAAAAACTGTCTGTTATACTTTCATGGGTAAATTGCTGAATGGATTTCTATATAATTTGATATACGTCCATGGTCAAGGTTCAACTTTTTTTCAAGAATGTGTGATAGTGTTATGAAAGTCTGTATGAAAACCTATTCTACTCTGACGAAATTAAGTTTAAAATATAATTCCACAGCTGTGATCCCCTTACAGTATTTTTGTGGGCTGAGATTTGAAAAAAAAATTCTATGTTTAAACTTGGGTTTTGAACAACATGCTAGTAGTATAGCTAGTTACATATGTTATAAATGGTGGTAAGAAATACATGTCTTTAAAAATTCCAACCCTGAATGGAATCTGAATCATATCAAAACGGGAATATGATTACAAGCACTGACACTACGACTATGTCAATAATTTTAAGGGTAAACCAAATAATCAGATAATGTAGAAAATTAAAATTCCAGTTTAAAAAAAACCATGTGAAGAAAAAAAATATAAATTGACTACAATAAATGTTAATAAAAAATCACCTCCACTGTTTTTTTCGAATTCATGCAGAATTTTAAGATCAACGACCAAGTACTCGAGTCTCCTGATATCCTGATCCCCACCATGTTAGGCCTATTGTGCTAGTATATCCTTAGTATCCCTACCTGGACAATATGCTGCACAGCACTCTGCCACCAGTGGTCTTGCTGTACTGAACTACATTTTAAAAAGTGCCCACCTCTTACGAGTTGCTTGACAGAGAGGCAGATGGTCTATTCTATAATGCAGACCCGGACCAATACGGGAACAAATAAAATAAAATTAATATAAGCCATACAATAATAATTTTCACAGTACATTTCATAATATAATATAATTCATATAGTACTTACGTTCGCGTTAAGAACGCAGCAAATCATCGTCATTAAATTCATAATAATAACCTAGCTTTTGACATCGAACTTGATTTTATAATTATGAGAGATTTGAACGGTTAATGAGCCATTAGTTAACAATGCAATCTTAATTGCATTATACTATAGTTCACTTTAGTAAAAGGGTCACTGGCTAAAGTAAGCTTTTAAACGAACATATTTCAGTTCTATCTAATTTCCTTTCTTTCATTAAATATAAACTTAATTATTCGTTTTTAGCATTATGAGGCTCAAATTATATCTTCCAAAAAGCCTCCTTTTAATCACCATATATACGACTCATTAACTACAGTTCACAAACCAAAATACCAATCTGCTGACTAATTTAACGTGAACAGACGTACGAGCGGATATTAGCAAACGTAGTAAGCGAGGACATGAAGCGTATGTAATCGTTTTGTGTGGTAACGCTACAAGTACTAGCTAGCGGGCGCTTCTTATTTGGACAATTGATGAAATATGTAAATGATAAATTTTATCATTTTCATTCACTTCAAACAATCTTTCCCCTATATATTGCTGGCCGTAATAAAAAAATGTAAAATAAGTTAGTATTTTCTTCCATATATCAAACATTTCTAAACAACTAAATGACGGTTTATGGCATCTAATTTTGATACTAACAAGAACATTTGTTTCACATCTCTCAACTTTTTAAACCCACATATCATTGGTAGAAGCTACCTATATAGGCACACACAAATGCTGTCATGTAACTGTCATTTAGTTTATAATAATGAAATAATACTAATTTCATCAAAATGTTTTTATATCGTATATAAATAAATACTGGCAAAAGGGCATAAAAGCGTCAGATTATATTAAGCTGCTCGTCACGAAATTCGACATAAGACACTATTCAAAATTACTGGCTTTAAAAAAATAGTTTGCTCTTGTGACTCTCAAAGCTCTATTCACCATAACTGTATTGCAATGTGGTTAGTTCTTTTCGTCCAAGGTTTCATAATATTGCTGCAGCTTATCATATAATTTAAATGCAGTAAAACTGCAAAAAAACCGACTTCAAATTTGGAACAAATGTGGTTTTCTCATAAATACTATTGTAGACCTGGACCAAATTATAATGGGACCACCGCAGGAGTATAGGCTTTCAATTAAAAAAAAAAAGATTTCGAAAATCCGTCCACAAACACCGGAATAATAGCGAAACATACATACAAAAAAATACATACGGGTCGAATTGAGAACCTCCTCCTTTTTTCGTCGGTTGAAAATAGAAAATTAATCTAACTGCTTGCCAAACTTATTTTAATTATTATTAATAAAAAAATCCACTTAAACATAGTAAATTTTAATTATAAGTTATTCAATACAAGTTACAAAAATGTGATGTTTAAACATTATTAAGTTTCTTTCTTCTTCTTTCTTTCTTTAGATTTTGGCCTTCACGTTAGTATTTTGTCATTAGTCAAGTAGAAATTTGCATCAAATTTCAAATCAATTTTTATTCAGTCATAAGTCGTCAGTAAGTCATGTCAGGCTCTTGGGTAAAGCGGTGGCCTCATTACTCAAGCTCATGTACTGAGATTTGGCGGCAACGACAAAATACAGGATACGCTAATTTCTTCATGATTATTTCATTTGTGCACTTTCACTGAACAAAATTGTACAAAATGCCACCAAAATTTACTAATTTCACTAAATATTATCAGGAAATTCAATAATTAGGAAAAAACTTCGACCATCTTATCTCTCGATGGCGCCAAAACTCTATTAAGTTTCTATTGTAACTTATTTTTCTGATAAAAACGCCATCTTCATATATTAAGATCCACTACTTTGTTTCCAAACATTGTGAATATAACTTGAGCGCCATCTGTGATATGTTATCGTTATCAATACTATTGTTTGTGTATATTGCATGCATGTTAGTATGTGTAATGTTTTATTAATTGAATTAATGCACTTTATAGGCATTGTTATTTAAAAAAAATAGCGTTCTGCATTTTTCCTACACATGAACGATAAATGTGCCAAATTTCAGACTCCTCATTTTCATTATTATTGTGATAACATGTTTTGCTATGTTAAAGTTTATATTAACTAGCTGACATGGCAGACGGTGTTCTGGTACTTTTTTATTGTAATTTTATTTAAAAAAATTGGGGTGAGTCACCCTTGTCACTTAGAGGTCTGAAAAATAGATGTTGGCTGATTCTCAGACCTACTCAATATGCTCACAAAATTTCATGAGAATCGGTCAAGCCGTTTCGGAGGAATACGGGAACGAACATTGTGACACGAGAATTTTATATATAAGATTAGTTGTCCCCGAACAGATTGATTTGATTTATAAAGCTAATCAAATCGTACATGTTTGTTTTATATTAATTAAGAGGTATCTTTTGTAACTTGCACCATACACGATCCGCCCAAACTTTATTGCGTCGCGCCCTACATGTCACAGTTCTGTCGCACGGTAATATCATGGAAACTGCTCCAGCTTTTTATAAAATTGCGTGGAAACTTTTCCTGGTTGATATAAATTGAGGACATTTTACTCGTTTGGTTTTAATATGTTTTTAAAACTTACTGAGAGATATGAGGTGCTACAACATTGGCCCGTAATAACTGGCAGTTACTCACTGGCTTTTCCATATTAATCGAACATGGTACAGTAAGCAAACGAAATATCTGACCTTCGTACAATACTTTTCAATGTAAGGGGTTAGATATTTCGTTTACTTACTGTACCTATTTTCAAAAAATTGTACTCTATAGAGTAAGTTGCTTTTTTTTCTTTTCTTTCTTTAGGTTTTGGCAATCTCGTTAGTATTTGGCCATTAGTCAAGTAGAAATTTGAATCAAACTTTGTTTTTGTTTTAAATCAATTCTAATTAATCATCAGTCATAAGTCGTCAGTAAGTCATGTCAGGCTCTTGGGTAAAGCGGTGGCCTCATTACTCAAGCTCATGTAATGAGATTTGGCGGCAACGAGGAAATATACGATACGCTAATTTCTTCATGATTATTTCATTTGTGCACTTTCACTGAACAAAATTGTACAAAATGTCACCAAAATTGACTAATTTCACTCAATATTAACACGAAATTCAATAATTATGAAAAAACTTCGACCACTTTTTCTCTCGATGGCGCCAAAACTCAGTTGCTTCTTGACAAGAAAAAAATATGGATCACCTATTAACAATCGATGGTTGCCTTTTATTACGAAGGATTGTATTGAAGTCTTGTTTGTAAATTTGTTGGCAACGCACCCGCATTCTAAAACACTACAATCGTAAGCAGTGCAAACCAATGTGATGTCAAGTTGGACAAACCTCAAAGTTAATGGTGTTTTTGTATCATTATAGGTGATTATCATCGGTCCTAATATAAACCAAAACTACCTAATTCTAAATAAAATTATTTAATTTGCAATTTTCCGCTAAAAAATTGCAAATTTAATAATTTTATTTAGAATTAAGTATGGATTTCCGCAAAGTAACGCCTTCTTCTATTAATTTTACAAATCTACCTGCTGCACTACGCACCGAAATATGACCATGTAAATATGGCGGCAGAAGTAGGTAAGGCGGAGGATCCTATACGGGTAAATTGCTACACCTCACTATAGCGCAGTGACTGTAATATAATCAGCGAACCGGAACCCGTTAATATAACCATTGGTTGTTTATTTAATAATAACGAAGCGTTGCTATAGATGCTTTGAGTCATTACAAAACAACGAAGATTTTTTACTATTCGTACAAAAAACTATCGTTCGTAAACAAAATCGACTAGTTTCTTCAATGTAGGAACCAAATATATACCTACCATGTGCAAATATTAACGGTGGGGAAACTAAGCTTACGCCCAGTTTCTATATTAAAGAAACGAGTTGTTTTGATTACTGATGGCAGTATTTCGTACGATTAGTAAGATTGCTAACTACTGCCGCTCGTTTTTGATAGATAGCTCTGAACAGTTTTTGAAAATATTAGAAACGCTTCGCGACTTTTGACTAAACTACGAATTGTTAAACATATGTATTACGTTTCGTTGATTATAGGAACCGGGCATTCGTTGTCAAAATACGTAAATAAAGCAAAAGGGTTGTCAAATTATTTATTTCATCGTACAAATGCAGTAACTATGTTTGCTTGCATCTTCACGCCCATATCCCTGAAGGGGTAGACAGAGGCACAACCAGGGCCCTACGGCTAGCCGAAGACACCAAGTCCCACAATGTGATAGGTGGCAAGCCTATCGCCAATCGGGCACATTTCCAATCCCGAGCAACTTTTTTTTTAAATTAGAAAATCGGAAAAACCCAATTTTCTTTTTGTTGCCCAACCCGGGATTCGAACCCGAGACATCATGCTGTCAAGTCCAACAATTGAATC
>NJDC01005178.1:11458-33889 GCA_002245475.1 Calephelis virginiensis
AAATGCAGTAACTATGTTTGCTTGCATCTTCACGCCCATATCCCTGAAGGGGTAGACAGAGGCACAACCAGGGCCCCACGGCTAGCCGAAGACACCAAGTCCCACAATGTGATAGGTGGCAAGCCTATCGCCAATCGGGCACATTTCCAATCCCGAGCAACATTTTTTTTAAATTAGAAAATCGGAAAAACCCAATTTTCTTTTTGTTGCCCATGCCGGGATTCGAACCCGAGACATCATGCTGTCAAGTCCAACAATTGAATCGCTAGACCACAGAGGCGATAATTATGTACTTTGTAAATAATGTAAGTGAGTAATCTCAGGTTGCTGGTTAATCCTAGGAAAAAAACGAATAGGTTAGTGGCAATTTAAAAAGATCGTAGGAACAAATAACATCGTTACGATACATCTTGACGAAACACTTTCTAATACAGCACTGCGAAAACCGCTTAAGAGCCTCGTCGATGTATTTGTTTGTGTGTGTATTTTCGAACGTTGGTGGTGGTTGTAGGTAATTTTCCCTACTGTTCACATTTGACTCCACCGCCTGTAGTCTCGTTTTAATGACCCATAACTATGTTTATTTCCAAAGAATACTTCAATAAGAAAGCATTTGAGTGGTAAATTATGTAAAACCATACCAACAAAAACATTTGAGAAACCACTTCGTATAAAAGTTGAGACTTCTTACAAAGTTACTTAAATTATTGCTAGAGGTTTTACGTTATCGAAAAATCTCGTCGGTACTCGCGTTGCGATGCGAAGCTCGAATGTTCTTCGAGATCGAGTGGGAAAGTTTTCAATAAAGAAAATAGACACCCTACCTGTATTAAATGTTTTTAACTTGTTTGTGGTTTCTTTGGAGGAGGTAGAGGCTGGCTATGGATCAAGTTTTGGTAGATTTAGGCTTTATTAGCTTTATATGGGGGAATTCAACATTGAAATTGGATCTATTGATTTTATATCCATCATCATCAGTCGGAGGACGTCCACTGCTGGACATAGGTCTCCAAAGAACGCCAAGAGTCACGGTCACCGGCCACTTGTATCTAGCGACTCCTCACGACTTTGACTAGATAAACAGTCCACCGGGAGGGAGGTCGTCCAACATTATGTCCACTGGGTGAAAGTGGGGCCGTCACTCAAAAACTTTTCTTCCCCAGCTGTTGTCGTTTCTGCGAGCAATGTGGCGGGTGGCCTGCCTATTGCCATTTGAGCTTGCTGATTCTGTGGACTATGTCGGTTACTCTCGTTCTCTGGCGGATCACCTAATTACGTAAATTATATCCATACGTGAAAGTCTGGCTGTTACACGTACACAGCTAAAATGATGGTCTGACTTTGATGAACTTTGATATGCATGTAGTCAAAAGCCCGAGTTCAAAGTCTACTTTACTCAAAAAATATCACCAAATTACTATATTGGTGGATGAAAATTTGTAAGAAAATCTATTCTATGTGACTGGGTATTAAACTGGTAAAGTAGGCTCCTTCCAACCACACAGCAGATGCCAAATACTCACTACGGCGGCAGGAATAGGTAACACGGGCCTACCCTAGCGAAATTGCTACGCAGCACTCTCTACCTGGTGACCTAGTAAGTAATGATCTATTTAACCCAAACCAGCTTTTTAAGAGCTGAAGCTGAAACCAGGAAAGATAGATTAATCCACAATGAAGTTCCGACATAAGGGAAAATGTATTAGTCGCCCCATCATACATGCTCAGATTTTGCGAGAAATAAGTAAGAATGATATTTAGACAAAAATCTACTTATCTTCTTACTAAAAAAAATAAACAGTTGTTGAACTCATGTTTTACCACTGTCTAAAATTGGATTCTCAATTGTTCTCAACACTTTCAGAAGTTGGAAGTCAAGTTTACACATTGTTTAGTTAAATAGGTGTCTCAACTTTGTGTGGTAAATTTTATATTTTATTAAACTTACAAAAATAATATGAAATGGAAACTAAACCATAATTTGCTCCTTGCTTTAGTATTTAAGGGCTTTTCACACAAAATAACTGTGCGCATTAACGCATATAAATACACACATTTTTTTAAATATTGTTTTTTTCTGCTTTTCAAATATAACACCCTAATAAATCAACTACATTAATAAAAACCGTATTCAAAATTAAAAAGTGTAAAATAATAAAGATTTAATATTAATTATATACTATCTGTCATTTATTGTACATGTGCCATTTACTAAGAGATTTGAAGTCAGTGCCAAGCTAATTTAATACTTATTATTATATAATTATTAGTTTAGGGCTTGGCACCGACTTCAAACCTAGTAGTAAGTAAATGGCACGTATAAATAATAGGAAGTATATAATTAATATTAAATCTTTATTATTTTTTACTTTTTAGTTTTGAAGTGGGTTTTCATTAACGTAGTTATTTTTATTTAATACTTTTTAGTTTATTACTGATATGATTTAATTTAATAAAAATAAACATCGGGATATGTGATAGTAGATGAAAAATGTTCATAAAATAAAAACTAATGGTAGGCCCTTAATCAAATCTTTATGAGCTATTTTGCATTAAACAAAAAAGAATAACGTAAATCGGTTCAGAAACCTCGGAGAAATCGGTATATAGTTACATAAAAAAAATATACCGTCCGAATTAAGAACCTCCTCGTCCTCCTCGAAAAGAAATAAAAGACAATTGGAATAGTAAAACAATTACGTGAATATAAATTGAACAAAAACAAAATTCTTTCAGTTCAAAATATAAATCACTAAAGAATTTTAAAGCTTACTCGTTTCAAACAATCTGTCAGTTTGTTTTCCGCGCTGGTCCGTTATTAATATTAAAATGGCGGACTAGAATTCCGGAGTTTAATGCATATTATTCATATTTCCGGGCTGTGTTAGTGGTTAGTTCACGATTACTGTTTTGAATAGGGTTGCCCACTTAAAACTAAATTTAGTTTGTATTTTTTTTCCACTTAAAACAAAGGATCTTAATATTTTTTAAAGAATGGAAAGCACATAGGCAAATATACTACTTATTCACGATGTTAGTGACAACCTGAAGCTTGCCATCTAAAAAAAGTCTGTGTGCTAAGAAACCAGGAAAGCATATCTCCGAAGAGATAGGCAGAAGCACAACCTACTATGTGGTAGGTTGCAAGCCTAACACTAACCGGGCACTTATCCAATCCCGGATTAAAAGTGAATTTAATTTGTATTTTTCCCACTTAAAAACAAAGATTCTTAATTTTTTTTAAAGATTGGAAAGCACACAGGCAAATATAGTACCTATTAAGGGTGCTAGTGACAACCTGATGCATCTAAAAAAAGTCTGTATGCTAAGAAACCAGGAAAGTATATCCCCGAAGAGGTAGGCAGAGACAAAACCAGGGCACCCACGACTATGAAGAAACTAGGACCCACTAGGAAGAAAGTTTTGGGATTTTTAACCACATATAAAACATACAAGTCGGTTTGGAAATTTATGATATATTAAAATTGTCTCGGTGTCACGCTGTGACCGCGTTTCGGATATGACTAACATCAAAGCGAGATATAAATTACTTTGCTTGTAAAAGTCATTTCCAGTTTTAGTATACGACATTTTTTTTTCATATTTCATAATTTAGCAGAAAAATAAACCATTAAGTGGCATTTCAATGATTTCGGACAGATTATTTGAGATCCATAATGAAACTTCTTTTCAAAATCAAAAAACGGCGAACAAGGACGTAGCTTCTCTGATGGTAAGAGGTAAAACGTGGCTTCTAAACACCACAGATGTTATAGGTACGTCGCTATCTTGTGGACGGTTTATTAGGCCAAATGGCATGAACGGAATATGAAAAATAAAGCAAATAAATAAAATAAATAAATAAATATCCCTGGACAAGTCATACAAATTGAATATAACTCCAAAGTAAGCAAATTATATGATTGTGTAATGGGTGTTAGTCAACGATTCTAATACTTAGAAATACTTAAATAGATATCAGAATAAATTTAATATACACCGAGACCCGGAAATGCAGACATCTAAATGTTCATCACACAAATGCCTGCCCCCGTCGGGAATCGAACCCGGCCCTCGTGGTTGGTCGATGTAGTTAGACGTGTACGCTAGCCACTCGACCAACGAGGCGGTCAAAGTGATGGATATCTATCTGGAAAAGTTGCCGCACAGCACTTTACGTCCAGGTGTCTTGATGGGTATGACCCGTTTAACCTTTGTTCACCTCTTACGAGCTGCGAAACTCGACATTAGATAGTATATTTTACACAGAAGACCCGAATCAACCCCCTTCTTTTCGGGTAACCTCGCAATTGCTGGTTTTAAAGATGAAATAAAATATAATAATAAAAGAAGGTTTTAAACAATCTTAAAAAATGAGAGAAAAAAATGATAGATGAAAGATTGACAAAGCAGATATTCGACATGATTATGTATAGAAAGTACCCAAGGAAACCTAGGTTGATACTCTACGATCAAATCTCTCGGGAATTATCTGTAGGTGGTGTTAAGAGTCTCGGAAATCGGTGTGTTTGTATGTATGAAAAGTGAAATGTGGAGAAAGTCAAGCAGGTCTGTAAGAATCGTAAGATTATGCACGCGATACTCTCTGCCTACCACGTAAGAGACTTGACGTAGAGGTAGGTAGAGGTACAACCAGGACACCCACGACTAGCCGAAGATACTATTATCCACAATCTGATAGGGGGCAAGCAAGACAGGGAAATTGAAAATGAATATTTTTTTTACTGCCCGACACGGGGTTCGAACCTAGGACCTCAAGAAATCAAGTCCGACCCGGACTGTTAGACCACAGAGGCGAATGAATAAAGTTAGTAATTTAGAAAATTAAATAAGTATAATAAAGTAGGAAATAAAGTAACCCTCTGTAACTGACAAAATTAATAAAAGTAAGGCAGTGAGAAAAACCACAGACCCTATACCTAATTACCAACCAGCATTAACCCTTTGAGCTCAACCCTTCATTTAACGTCCACGGTAATGATCGTTCCGCTTTGGCTAGCAGATAATAAATTTTATTAATTAGTTAAGCTGTTAATCTACTGTTTTTTATGTAATACACAAAACATACTTAGACTAAACAAATATTTTTATGCAATACTAGCTGAACCGGTAAACTTCATAATACATCACCGACAGCTAAAATTTTTAGAGAAAAAATAAAGTAATTTTACACTTCTTTTCCTTGAAATTCTTCGATTTTTTTATCCATGAGAAACTTCCTTGAACATTAACGTTTATGTAAATGTTTAATGTAGTCTAGCGGTCCGGGTGTTGGACTTGACTCCATGAGGTCCTGGGTTCGAATCCCGGGTCGGCCAACAAAAAGAAAATTGGATTTTTCCTGAGGTCCTGGGTTCGAATCCCGGGTCGGCCAACAAAAAGAAAATTGGATTTTTCCAATTTTCTAATAAAAAAATGTTGGTCGGGATTGGAAATGTGCCCGGTTGGCGATAGGCTTGCCACCTATCACATTATGGTACTTAGTGTCTTCGGCTAGTCATGGGTGCCTTGGTTGTACCTCTGCCTAACTCTTCGGGGATATGGGCGTGAAGATACTTTGTTTTTTTAAATACATTGGCCGAGACATCAACGTAGCGCGCACATTTAATGATTCATTTTTATTTAGATATCAATCCCCGGGTCGGGCAACAAAAATTAAAAAATGTGTATTTTCAATTTTCTTATAAAAGTAACGATGCCGGCGTTTTATTTGACTTTTTGTACCGTTGTTTGGGCTTACGTTGAATATGTGACCGGCAGGTGATAGGCTTGCCATCTATCACATTGTGGGACGTAGTATCTTCGGCTAGTCGTGTGTACCCTGGTGGTGCCTCTGCCTACTCCTTCAGGGATATGGGCATGAAATACTTAAGATACAATTCCGCTGTCCGTAACTTCGTATACACGGTGAAGTGGCTTTTTGTAGTTAGTGATGGGAACGAAAGAAAGGAAGCCTAAATGTTGACCTGGGCTATAAGTTAATACCACACAAAATTTGGTAAAAGTCCGTTCAATAGTTTTTGCATGAAACGAGAAAAGATAAACCGACAAAAATTATCGTTTTGGGTGTGTGTTTGGGTATAGAAATTGTATAAGCAAATAAAGTGACTAGCTTTCGGGTGATTTCTGGTAAAAGAAGTTAAATGTTTATTGCCAATTTGAAGTTTAAGCCTCTTGTAATATTACTGCTTTGTCATTATTGAGTAATAAAGTTACAACGGATAGCAAAGTTTAGCAGAAGTTTACCACCTAGTCTAGCCGACTTTAGTAGTAATATAAATGATGAAGTTCCACCAAATAGCGACGATAAAACTATAGAATGTACTAGGTTATTCATTACATCACATGAGTTGTTGATGGTAAGTGTTACACTAACCATAAAACGAAATTATCGAATTATTAATTCAGTAATTCAGTGCTTCGTACAATAACAAGAGAAAATGGTGAAAGTAAATTATATTTTCATTTCAGATTTTAGTTATGTGTCATGAGTGTGTGAGGTGAATGTATTGTGTTAGATGCTTCAAGATGGTCTAGCTAGTGATGGGTTGAGCATTCACTTATCGATGTATCGATAACGACGCTAATTTTTTTTTTAAAGATAAACATACCCCTTTTCTGAAAAGACATACACGTAGTGAACGCATGGTTGAGTGATGAGATAAACACTCAGTTATCGGTAATAACACCCATTTAACTTCATATGTTATTCAAAGTGGCAATCAAACAATTGGTTTGGTGATAACTCTAAAAATTAGAAAAAGCGTCATTTATTTTTTTTAATAAAAATAACGTTGCTCGTGATTGGCTTGTTGCCTGGTTATAGACTTGCCACCTATCACATTGTGGAGCTTAGTGTCTCCGACTAGTAGTGGGTGCCCTCGTTCTGTAATTGCCTACCTCTTCGGGGATATAGACGTAAAGATACTTCTATTCTCTAACACTATTTACTTGATTTTTAAGTTTCCGTCTATTATAGCTTCTGAGTCATATTATTCCTTCTGTCGTATCGTGTTATTTGTCAGTATCTCACTTGTTGTAGATATTTCATCTATATGACAACCGATACTCTATAAAAAAGTGAGAAAATTGCTTTGCTTTCTTTCAGCTACAAAGCTAGAAAAGCGTTATATGAAATAAACTTATAAATTTATTAGATTAGCATAAGTTTTCGTTTATGTGATAACTTCTATAAGGAGCAATAATTATTCCCAAGCATTTTTGTATTCTAAATATTCTGAAATCTTATAATAACTTACCACATAACTTAAATTTAATACATTTTAAATGGTAAATAGATATTTAATCTGTTTGGGACGTTTATTGTAAAACGCATACATCGGCCCATGAAAGAATAACTAATTATGTGAAGACGAGACATAATTACGTATAATTTTGTAATATTGTTATTTACTTATTTTCAAAAGTAGGCACCTTGCATATTTTGTTGTACTAGTTATAAAACTATGAACTTTCAATCAATCTTCATATCAAGTAAATTTTTCTTCTATCATTTTATAATACAAGTTTTTTTTAGTTTGTGTATTGTTATCGACAATACTTAGAACTACGCCACTAGCAAGCCTGACTTGGAGGACGCTCGAGAGCGGGTTGCCGCCTATGTACGTTTCATTTGTCTCAGTCCGCTTGAATTGTCTCTGCATAGCACTCCTTACGCCTAGATAGCCTAGACAGATCTGCGCTATCTAATACGTTTAATAAAATATACGCAAATACAACTTGCACTGGTTTCGAGAGTAAGTAAATATTTTAGTTGAGACATTTTTATTACTAGATACCCCTAGACTTCGTACTGTCTTAAATCGACATATTTATAGGAAAAATAAGGCATTTTATTTTATATACAGTTGTTTTACATAATCCGTATTTCAAAAATTGTAAAATAAGCCAACCGGATTCGCTGTTTCGGCATATTCAAGGCTATAACTTAATGAACTGATTTATCAGAACAAAACCAAAAAAAAACAAAACCTATGGCAGTTTTTTTGTTTTAATTTGAAGTTTATTAATTTCTGTGGTCTAGCAGTCCAGGTGTTGGACTTGACTGCATGAGGTCCTGTGTTCGATTCCCTTGTCGGGCAACAAAAAAAATTTGATTGTTCCAATTTTTTAATAAAAAAACGTTGCTCGGGATTGCATATGTGCCCAGTTGCCAATAAGCTTGCCACCTATCACATTGTTGGACTTAGTGTCTTCGGCTAGTCGCGAGTGCTCTAGTTTTGCTTCTGCCTCTTGAGGATATGGGCGTGAAGATGTTTTTTTATTAAATTATAAAATAATGGAGTTTCAGCAAGTGCTATGCATACATACATACATATCTTCACGCCAAGTCCCTTACGGGATAGGCAGAGAGTATCGAGTGTCTGGCAAGTGCTATGGATGGAAACAATTCAATATATTATACCTAAAGTATTTTATTCTAAATCAAATATGAATATTACAACATCGCACAAACCTCCAACTCTTTCTGATAGGTGAAAGTTGGTTTTTAAATACAGTAGCTTTTGTTTGGTTTCAGATCTTCAATTCGAAGTTTATATTTTGTCTTTTATTGGCTTTCCTACGGGAATCCCTTAAGTAAACGGGATATAAGTATAACCTTCCACGGAACATAAATAGGTACCCACCAGCCTAATTCTGTCACGATCGCTTCTGTAGAAACGCAGCTGTGATGTAGTCAGACAGTCAGAAAAATTACACGATAGATATAGAAAACTAAAAAATCATGCAAAAGAAACACATTTTTTCATGAGATTGGTCGGCAAACTAGCGGATTTCCTAATAAGAAATTCACGCCGCCTAGAGACACCAAAAGTTGTAATGGTGTTAGCCCTCGAGCGAAAGTAAGTTTACCGGCTACCTTACTCTCCGGTTGAACATCAATGGCATGCGCTGACGTTATGACGGCAGATATAGGTAAGACGGTAGTACCAATCTACCACCTAGTCAGATGTCACTGTGTTAGTGACAGTGAGCCTATGCTCGCCTTTTACGAGCTGCCTGGCACAGGAAGGCAGATGGTCAATTCTGCAAAAAGAGCCCGGACCAACACGGGGGACAAACAAAAAAACATACTAGTTATAATACTGAAGAAAAAAAGCAAAAACAAAATAATAAAACATAAAAAATACAAATTGCAATGTGATTGGAAGAATTTAATGTTACAGTTAAAAGTTTTAGCACTCTCAATGCGAGTATTATTCTAGAGTGAAGAGAAGGGGCCGGTCAATTGCTAGGACATAAATCAGACCCATGAATCATCAGGATATTCAATTAATTTCTCAAAGGGTTCCGCCACAAAGGTCCTTGTTAGTACGATGAAGTGATTTACTTGGGAGAGGAAGTGCTTTACTAACCTATGCCCGTATCTTCCCCCACATTGCAATATGGTCTTTTATCATTAGATCGCCTGTGTGGTCTAGCGGTCCAGATGTTGGACATGACTTCTCTAGGTCCCGTGTTCGATTCCTGGGTCGGGCAACACAAAGAAAATGTGTTTTTAAGTATTCCAATATTATTCTATTATTTCAATATTGATATAAATTATTTGTAAACTTTACTTTCTGTCGGCACAAAGGTTGACCGGCGGAGAATGCCAATAGGCATTAAGTCTTTTACACAAACTAAAAAAAAAGTATCTTCACGCCCATATCCCCGAAGAGGTAGGCAGAGGTACAACCAAGGCACCCACGACTAGCCGAAGACACTAAGTCCCACAATGTGATAGGTGGCAAGCCTATCGCCAACCGGGCACATTGAAAAAACCCAATTTTCTTTTTATTGGCCGACCTGGGATTCGAACCCGGGACCTCATGCAGTCAAGTCCAACACCCGGACCGCTAGACCACAGAGGCGATACTACATAAACCATTTTTGTTTTAAAATGAATAATCAAATAAATAATACAACAAAAAAGCTCAATCAAATAATAATCGAAACATGAGTGAAGAAGCTGTTTCGAACTAAGACTATACCTCTACCTTTGACTATAGCATCACTTTCAACCACGTTGTGTCAGATTTAGCGATATCCTTATGGCCCAATACTTAGTCAGCCAGAAGAGCCAATCAGCGCACTCCCCCGTTCCATGATTACTATGAAATATTGCGCTCTAAAGTAAATGTCTTAAGCGCCAAATCACTATTTTTGACACTATAAAAGTAATTTGAAAAAAAATATAAAAACTGAAACAGTTACCTTTTAGGTATAATACTTATCTATGTTTATGTTAAATCTGGTGTCGATATTTTCATAATTGAAGTAGACAGTTGGGTTTTTCTTTCATAAAAGGGTTAACTTTTTGATTTTTTTTCTATCAAGCAAAGTGAAATGAATCGTGTTTTGGAAACACTAGTCTTATAAAGCATATTAATGTTAATCTTGTGTATTTTTTTCGCCAAGATCCATAATTGCTTTGTATGAAAAAAACAGTATATTGCTGACGTATTTTAGCATACATGGCCCCTTAAATATATCTTTACTCCTACTTAATTAAATTTAATGATAATGTTGGAATAATAAAATTTGTTTTATGTGATTATTTACATAATTACATAAAATACTATTATAAAATTATCTTCACGCCTATATTCCTGAAGAGGGAGGCGAAGGTAAGGGCACTCACGACTAGTCGAAGACACTAAGTCCCACAATGTGATAGATGGTAGGTAAGCCTATCGCCAATCGGACATATATCCAATCTCGGGCAACGTTGATTTTATTATAAAATTGAAAATTCACATTTTTCTAATTTTTTTTGTTGCCTGACCCGGGGATCGAACCCGGGACCCTCTGGAAGTCAAGTACGACGCTGGACCGTTAGACCACAGAGGGGATTGATATAATATTATAAAGCATAAATTTTTCACTTATTTTATTGATGAGGTAACTTAGAAATTACTGGCACGATGTTAATAAAACGTATGTGGGACCATTTTAAAACTATTTGCTATTTTCGAAAAATGAATAATCAAATCGTGACGTAGTACTCAATGTAATAGTTAGAATCAGGGACCATTGGCCGTCTTTCGAAAAAAGAGTTATCAAATGCGATAAAACGTATGTGGTAACACTTCGGAACCATTTGCTATTTTTCGAAAAAAGAATAATAAAAACGAGGCGTAATACCCATTGTAATAGTTAGAAACGGGGACCATTTGCCGTCTTTCGAAAAAGAATTATCAAATGCGATGAAACGTATGTGGTACCACTTCGGAACCATTTTCTATTTTTCGAAAAAAGAATAATAAAATCGCGGCATAGTACTCAATGTAATAGTTAGAATCGGGGACCATTTGCCGTCTTTCGAAAAAAGAATTGTCAAATGCTATAAAACGTATGTGGTACCACTTCGGAACCATTTGCTATTTTTCGAAAAAAAAAATCGCGGCATAGTACTGAATGTAATAGTTAGAATCAGGGACTATTTACCGTATTTCGAAAAAAGAATTATCAAATGCCATAAAACGTATGTGATACCACTTCGGAACCATTTGCTATGTTTCGAAAAGATAATTATGAAATCGCGACGTGGTGGTTTTTGCAGTTTTACAGTGTTTAATCATTCTAATATTCAATGCACAGCTTTCTAACAATTTCATAGAAGGCGTACCCGTAAGGTTTTATTTTTGTAACTGTCTAATTTTAGGCTGTCTGTTTGAAAATAGAATGATTTATTTTAGATTGGCAATATTGAGAACGGGCGAAGCGTTGAAATATATTAAAGTTTAGCCAAAAGCATTTTGTTGGTTAAATTCTTGCACTTGCATATAAGACGTAACGTACTAGGCGAGATGACCTATACCTATAAAGGTTATCTCTTATCGGTTGCTTAAAACAAGGTTACTTTGATATTGCTAAGTGTGGTAGATAAATCGCTGCTGTGATCTAGGGCCTCCGCGTTAGACTAGACTTCTGTAGGTCTCGATCCACCGGCTACCCTACCAGCCAGAGTTAATATGGCAGCAGAAATATGTAAGACGGTAGCTCCCGACCGGGCAAGTTGCTACACAGCACTGTATCATCAGTGGTCTTGTTGGAAATGACCTATTTAACCGGAGCTCGCCTTTTACGAGTTGCCTGGCACAAAATCTGATATTCCAATCTACTCAGCACACCTGTGTGGCACGAGGGATAATTCAGCAATCTATATAAATATCACTGGACCAGTTACAAAAATTGCCGACATAATTCAATGCTTGCCGATGATGTGTTCCGGTTCGGAGTTATCCTCGAGAAGACGATAAGACAGTTTTGTATATCTTGACGACATAATTAACAGCCAACGATGTATGCATAATGGAGTACAACTCCAAAATCACTAAACGGATCATGATAAAATGATATTGTGACCTTCTTTCTAAACAAAAACCATTAAAATCGGTTTGATATTGGCCGAGTAATTGAGCATTAAAAACACAAAAAACCTCCCTCACAGGAGACACCCTTAGGGAGTTGGGTCCCACCCAAAATTCAATCTCTGGCTGAGCACTCTGCTCACCCACTAGCCCGGTGACGTTGTTAAAGTCTATAGACGTACACAACAGTAGTTATTTCGAAAAAAAAATACAGTCGAATTGAGAGTCTCTTTTGTGGAGCCGGTTAAAAAGAGGCCAGCTCTTGCTAAGATATAAATCAAATCCATAAAGCTGCTGGATATTCGATTAATTTCTCAGGGGATTCCCGCCACAAAGATCTCTGTTAGTACGATGAAGTGGTTTTGAATGGAAACGATTTGGAACAAGGAAAATATAAACAAGTTGACGAAAGATTACATTTTGCAAAAAATATAAAATCCATTGCTTGTTATCCTTTGAGTATTGATTATTGCTTAAAACGGTTACGGTAATTTACGACGACCTTTTAGAAACTGTTTTTTAAATATACAACTATTAAAATAAATGGTGTTATTGTGTTATATTGTATAGATAATAAAATTAATATCACGAGGTCTTGGATTCGATTCGCGGGTCAGGCAACAAAAGAAAATGGGTTTTTTAAATTTTCTTAAACGAACTATTTTATATGATATGCGCCCGGTTAACAAAGGGTTTGCCACGTATCACAATTTGGGACGATGTGTCCTCGGGTAGTCGTGGGGGCCTGGTGGTACCTCTGCAAACTCTTTCGGGGATGCGGACGTAAAGATACTTTTTTTTAAATTGTATTTTTCTTTAAATATCTCATTTTTCAAGTTAAGTTGATGAAAACAAGTCGTGGGTGTTCTTTGAAATATAGTTCTATAATTAAGAATTAGTACAGCAGTTAAAATTATTTAATTTTAGCACTTTTCTAGTGAACTGTATATATTTTTTCAAATTCTTTACAAAATAAAAAATCACATAAGACGGGAATTGCTACCGCGACGTTGCATATTTGATTCATGTCCAAGTAGATTAATTTTTTTTATTTATTTAACACTTTATTGCACACAAAAACTAAAATACACAAAATACACGAGAAGTTAAAAATGCACAAAAGGCGAGCTTATCTCTAACTAAAGAAATTTCTTCCAGCCAACCCAAAAAAAAATTAAGCTGTGAAAATAAAATGGAAGGCATCGTGTACAAAACAATTAACTATAGCTATACTTAGAACGAATAAAAATAAATAATAAAAAAAAATATACTAATAAAGTGTGTAAAAAAAACCAGGTACATTTATAATTATTAAAATATCTTAGCAGGATATGAGTATGTTATTGTGTCAACGATAAGTAATTTTTTCTTAGAATATCCAATGTATTTCTATTATATTTATATTACTTATATTTATAATCGCCTCTGTGGTCTAGCGGTCCGGGGGTTGGACTTGACTGCATGAGGTCCCGGGTTCGAATCCCGGGTCGGCCAACAAAAAGAAAATTGGATTTTTCCAATTTCCTAATTAAAAAAAAAATTGGTCGGGATTGGAAATGTGCCCGGTTGGCGATAGGCTTGCCACCTATCACATTGTGGGACTTAGTGTCTTCGGCTAGTCGTGGGTGCCTTGGTTGTACCTCTGCCTACCTCTTCGGGAATATGGGCGTGAAGATACTTTTTTTATATTACTAAAATTGTAAATAGTAAATTTGCAACAGGGTTGCTTTGTTATCCCATGTTGACTTAATGATTGGTAGAGTTACAACTTAGGCACCGTTAGGCTATAACGTCAGTATTCGCCACTGTCATGGTCTGACGGGAGGATTAACACCCCAACCTTAGGTTGGCATAGTAACCACCTTTAGTGTTTATAAGCCATGTGTATATCTTGTCATAAAATCATTCTACTTTTAGTTTTCCAATATCATGAAACATTTTTTTTTAAAGTTTGCCTTTTGTTGAGACTTGTTTTTGCATAATTTAAATAAGTAAATATTATTAGACAAATTACACAAATTGTACCTAAATCTAAAGTAAACAAGTTATATGCTTGTGTTATTGGTGTTAGTCAACGATATTAATACTTACAGATACAGAGATACTTAAATAGATACCAAAATTAAAAAAATGCACTCAGACTTAGAATGCAGTATAAATAAAGAATCAGAATCAGAAAAATCTTTATTCACTTGAAACATATATGTGGTATTTGTACGCGTCGACATTTTTAAACTACCACCGGATCGGAACGCGGCCACACACTGAGAAGATCTGGCGAAAGAAACTCAGCGGGTTTGTCTTTTTTCAATAATAATAGCTACAATATAAACTATATTAAAAATATAAATTACAGTCTTACTTTAACTTAAATAAAAGGTACAACAAATCACATTACAAATTTTAGTGGGAGATTGAAAACTCTATCCCCAAGCATGTTCATCTTCCAAATACTCTGAGACCGTATAATAGCCTTTTTGACATTAATTTGCTTTGATACGTTTTTTTTTGAAGATTTTTACAGATATCTATCTCATGGGGAATAGAATATTAGCCTCGTGGGTAGTAGTTAACTTTACGCGTATACCCCTCGGCCACAGAACAATATTACTCACAGAGAAGAATTGTAACTACATATACAATAAATGCAACCATAGCCTTACACAGCTACGAGACAGTGGCACCCCGTAGGTATAGCAAACAAAAACTACTAGGAACGGGATTTTTTTATATTTAATATTTAATAACTCTTTAATTTCTTGGTAAAAAAAAACAAATTGCCACTAAAATGTAAAAAACAAAATATCGTTTATTCAATTTACAAAAATCACTTAAAAACGCGACGGGTACAATAAGAATAAAATATGTAAGTAGAAATTTTAGGGGCAACTCAATTTCTTATCATATAAGGCAATTATGTCATGCATGGAAAATAACAAGTAAAACAGAAATTTTTATTTAACATTTTAATTCTTAAGTTTTTAACATTTCATCAATAGTTTTTTGTGTCTGATGCAAATGCAAGAAAACAGTAGGAGCAGATTAAGAACCTGTTATAAATCACATTAATGTCTTCATTTGGCATTTTCGTATAATCGTTTACGGACATTTTAAACAAAATTCATAGATTTCACCATTTTCTAAACATCACTAGCAAGGTAACCTAAAACGTTTCTTGGCATGTCTATAATACGCCGAACGTCCTTTTGTAAAAATATAAACACTTGAGACCAGTAAAAACACCGTAATCTTTAAATTAGAATGATGCGGCGAAATTACAACTCACTTAACACAAAATATCGTCACGAATTAATTATTGTTTTTATAATAATAATGGCGGCTTCGAATTTCAAACAAACTTGCAGGTCGGTGTGCCCGGTTATGTCGAATAAATAATAAGAAAATTCAACAATTACCTAAATAATTGATTGAGGATTTATTTATTAAAATGTAACGAATATATTATAAAAAACAATATTTTAACAACACTTGAATATTTATTAATTTTTTGGTAGTGCAGCCTATAGCAGCACACCCACATGCAAACATTTTGTGTGTGTAAAGTGCGAAAATATGTCTATACGAGAAATAGGAGCCTGCCCTCGGCCAATAAGGCGGTCAAGGAGGAGATTTTGCTTTAAGACAAAATAAATATTATTCTTCGAAAATTTAAGACGCTTTCAAAACTCTTACCTTAAAACTTAAGTGTTAGTCTAAGTCTAGACAAAGGGACTGCTCCCTTCATAAGCTTCAAGATGTTTAATTAATTTCTCAAGAGATTTATACACCAAGACGATGTTAGTGCGATGAAGTGGAATTGTAAATTATTAAGAGTAAGAATTTACATGTCTAAAGTGACCTTAAAACGTGTTAAAACCCGAAACAATTTGCTTTTATAAATGACAAGATCTGGCGAGCTTTGTATCGCTTTAACTAAACAACTGCTAAAGGATAGTATGGGAAAATCAAGTATGTTTTACCTGTTTTCTCGACAATTATTTTTATAAAAATCTTCATAATAACTAACATAACAGTAAAAGTAGATTTGGTCCATCCGTTCACGAGTGAGGTGATGGCCAAATAAACAGGGATTTATTTTTTACTAGCTGTTGCCTGCGGCTTCGCCCGCGTTTTCACAGGAACCCATTGTGTGAATGAGATAAAAAGTAGCCTATATGTTAATCCAAGTCACGATCTATTCGTGTTCTAAATTTCAGACAAATCCGTTCAGCCATTCGGTCGTGAAAGAGTAACAAACATCCATACATACATACATACAAACTTTCGCATTTATAATATTAATAGGATACATAGACTAGCTGACTCGGCAAACTTTGTATCGCTTGACATTAACAGCTATTATTATTATATTATTATATAATATTATAGCTCTTTGATCTTTTTCCTAACAATAATCAATTCAACAAAAAAAGGAAAAGTAAAATTGGTCCATCTGTTCAATCATTATGCGATGACAACGCGAAATAGTGATTCATTTTTATAAATAAAGAGATATAGATAGATACAAGCAAAAGGTTCTCCCCAATATGATATAAAAAAATGAGGTCTATAGACACCATAGACGTTGTAGGTGCGACACTATAAATTGTGCAAGTCTAACTCTAGACTAAAACATGACATTCTCATTATGGTGGCAGGAATGAGTAAGACTGTCACCCAACCTGACAAGTTATTGCACGGCACTCTATCATGCCCGGATTTTGACTTGGTAGTCCAGGTACCCTTTTTTTTTAACGAGTGGAAATCCTCATGGATACCCGCCACTTTCGGGAGAAGTGGCGGGCTATGTCGGACTCCTACCGGCTAAAACCACTCGGTGACCGTCCTCTGTGCGTATCGGTTGACTGCGGGATCTCCGAAGAACGCACCGCTGTCACCCTTACACCTGCCCGAAGGCTCATCCGTTCAGAAGCCTCCCCCTTCTGATGGCATCACTTTGACGACAGCAGCATGGGGTCACACCATGCTATGCTGCCTCACGTCCCGGGCTGCTTCATAAGTCAACTGACATCCCGATCAGTTGACTCACAGCCCCAACCCCCTTTTAGTCACCTCTTACGACAGGCAGAGGATACCGTAGCCCTATTCGTCGCCCGGTACTACAGGGCCCAGTCCAGGTACCCTGTGTAGAATAGAATCTGCCTTCCTGCCAGTATCTCGTAAGAAGCAAACATAGATTAAATGGATAATTACAAACAAGACTACTGATGGTACGGCGTCGTGCTTCAAGTTATCCGGGTAGAGATCTACCATCTTACCTAATCTTGCCATCTTAATAATAATGTCACGTTCCGATCAGAAGGATAAGTTAGTTGGTAGACTTGCACAACTGACCTGACACTTCAGCAACAGCTACACACCTACAACATATATGGTGTATAAGGCCACGGTCGTCTGTTACCATCAGGAGCCATGTGCTTATTTGATATTTTGTCACATACTCATCACCTATTCTAGTGATTGTATTGTAATGATTTAGCCTTTGCTTGCTTACGAGCTGCTGGCAGGAAGACAGATGTTCCCATCTACACAGGAGACCCAAACAAGACGTAGAAACAAAAACGTATCATTTACTCGTTCACTATTTTATTCACAAACATGGACTAAAGTACTTTAAGATTCAACCTGGTGTTTATTACAATATTATACCTAGACTATAATATAAACTTCACTTTGCTCTTCATTTAGTCTATGTATATTAATAAGATGGTCAGAGTACAGACTCGTATTAAAGTCATTAACATTACTTGAATATGGGTTAAACGCGTAAACATATTTACTTCTCTTTGTGAAAACAAACAAGTTTATTACGCGCTTTCACACATATTTATTAGTAATTTAAGTTTCAGTTATAAAGCCGTTAGTCTAAAATTAACCGCCTACAAAAAACTAGACGCGTGTTTAACTAAATACTCTTTTAAATTGTGATTCAACCAATATGTCAAACGTTGATGACGTGGCAGCATGTTATTGGTTAAGAATAAAATTTTGGAGTATATATCGAGTATTTAAATGTTATTGCCGTAAGACAGAAAGCATTTACAAAGTTTTGTGCAAATAGACTATGGAAGTATCCTCATCATTTAAATAAAAAATGTATTTATAAGGAAAACATAACAAATTTAACAAAACATTAAACGTATGGTCCTTAAATAATGTTAAAAATGTGGAAAAGTATGTTTGTTACGTTTTCACTACTTGATAAATATATAAATTGGGTGTCAACGGATCGGGCCCGACAAACGAACACGTAAGTATATAAATTTTGAAAATCGGGAGAACGGGCGACAAGTTATTTCCAAAAAACAGCAGCGGTGGTGTCAACGGATCGGGCTCGACGAGACGAACACGTAGGTATATAAATTTTGAAAATCGGGAGAACGGGCGAGTAGTTATTTCCAAAAAACCTGTGAAAATTGGGAAAATTTAAAAAAATTGTAAGAAAAGTTACTGGAAAATTAAAAAATATTATTACCAAAAATTAGGAAGACGCGAGAGGAAACTAAAAAGGTACGTATATCGACGGTGGGGGGTATTATTTTACAATATTTAATCTAATTATATGAAATTGCTATAGGGCTTAGGTGGATTTTTTACAAGTGTCAGATTTGATGTTTTATATGAATTTTATATTAAATATATCTAATAATTACAGCGGCGGTGGTGTCAACAGATCGGGCTCGACGAGACGAACATGTAGGTATATAAATTTTGAAAATCGGGAGAACGGGCGAGAAGTTATTTCCAAAAAACAGCGGCGGTGGTGTTAGCATTGCGTATCTATCACCAAATTTCGTTTGAATGTTTTGTAACTTGGCACTATAAGCTGTTTGCTCACTTGTATAGTACAAAGACTCTACCTAATCTTATTGCCACGAATACTTGACTTTGTCCTAGTCCAGTTTGAGGTTAAGGTAGAAAGGTAATAAGTAAAGCTTTTTTTATACAAAGAAAGTCATTACTGTTAATTGTTTTTGTTTATTCAGGTTACTGTTTTTAATTTCTTATTTAGATATTTGTTTAAACTATTGTAATCATTAAAGTGATTTTGGTCCGGTTTCTAGGTATTGTCTGACCTGCCTTGTCATCAGCGTCGGTTTATTTTGGGAAACACTAATTACACGACCCGGCGAAGGATATAATTTAGCTAATGAAAGATGCTCGCTTAGCCTAATTGTGTTATCATGTTAAATTTTGATTACATAGATTAAAGTTTCATCTTGATGGTCTATTTAAAACATATTGATCTTGATATATACATATAATAAAACTACAGAAGACTGAATTCAGTTTAACTCAAAAATAACAAACCAATTAGCTATGGAATTTGTATGGAACCTTCTTAAAGGTGTAATAATCCCTGGATATACTACAGAATTTGAATCTAACCCCAAATTTAGCAAATAATATGCTTGTATTATGGGTGTTTAGTCAACGATACTAACACATTCTTACAAATAATAGATTTAATAAACACCCAGACCCAGAAATCCATACATCTAAATGTTCATCACGCAAATGTTTACCCATTATCCGTCGGAAATCGAACCCGAGCCTCGATGTTATTCTTTTAAGACACTATTGCGTATATGCCAACCTCGTGTCAACCAAACTAAACACAAAAAAGAGGAATACTATATTACTAACTAGATGTTGTCCGAGGCGTCCCACAGCAACATTGTTTAGGGATAAAAACTATTCTACGTGTTAATCCAAGTTATCCTCTATATGTGTGCCAAATTTCATAACAATCAGTTCAGCAGTTTTTGCCTGAAGGAGTAACAAACATACAAACTTTCCCATTTATAATATTAATAGGAATATGATTACAACATTCTAAGTTTGTGTACTCGAGGGAGGGACACTACTCGAGATTCAACTGGTCCTGGATTTGCCATTTTACTATTATATTATGTATATAATAAAAATACATAACTCTTGTTAACTTCAGTATATTCACATAAACCATTAGGAGGTATTGGATATATTAAGATTTACCACTAACTTAACTACGAGTATCTGGTTACACAACTTTCTTTAACATCAAAAACATTTAATAAAAAATGTCCGGAACAAAACGTAAAAGCTGTGATGGTTTCTATTCTTCTTATCTAATATACATTGAATTAAGAATATCCGTTTTTTAATCTGTTAAAAATATAAAGATAGACATAAGATTTTAGACCATGATGTATTATTACCTGTAGTAAATTTTTATCTCAAACTACGCTAATAACAAAATTGTCTTCCCCGAAATAACTTAATTAGGAACCCGACGGATCTCAACCCTAATGGTACCGATTCTATTTAGTTTTACGAAATAATCTCGCTGGAGGACGAATCCTCAGTAAAATCGACATCTTATGCTCGCGTGGACGTGCTGAGAATCCCTAAGAGTTCCCTAAAACCCAGGGTAGGCCGGCGTTCAAAGACAAATCGTTCACATTAAGTTAAACCTTACAAAGCTTTGGTGAATAAAAGCGTTCAATATACATTAGTTTCATATAGGTTATAATTCGAGATCAGAATATTTAGCAGCAAATTTTATCGAGTGTTTCAATATATTTATTATTCATATGGAGTGAGAGGTTCGACGTTTATACAATTTAACTTAGTCTTTGAGTCCCGAACCCTTAAAAGCGTGTGCTTAAAGAAGGATGTGTCATAGTCCTTTGTCTTTCGAAAGCGGATTTATTAGATACATTTTAATAGGCTTATTTTCTGTCGTATTTTTGAAGACCAATTCGTTACTTTAAACGTTTTACAAGCTTTCATGCGCTGTTTTTTAATATAGTAAATTAGTTGTAATAATCTGGTCAACAGTTACAAGAATCATTTACGTATGTATACGTAGTAGAAATATTTAAATATGTTTATTTTCTGTCGTATTTTTGAGGATCAATTCGTTACTTAAAACGTCTTATGAGCTTGTTATATGCTGTTATTGTAATATAGTAAATTAGTTGTAATAATTAAATAAAAAGTTACAAGAAAGAAATAAAGAAAAGAAAGTTTAAAAAGCACGTATGTGCGTAAGTATAATCATAACGTATAGGAAAAGCTTTGTGGAGACCTCACATGCACAGCAAGACTGTGCCACAGATAAAAGCCATAAATCTTTTATTATAGATATAAAATTTAACATTTTTAAAACAAAACCTACATGTAATGTAGTTGAGTTCCGTATCAATCACACCCGCTACTAAACAAAACAATCGTTTTAGGAGTTATGCTGCCACAGGTAGACATACACAGACACGTCAAACTTATAACAACCCTCTTTCCGTTGGTAGTAAAAATAGTGATAATCGAACAAACGAACGAATAAACGAACCTAAGTTTTTAATCAACTTTAAAACGGGGGAGGTTCTATATGCGACTCTTATCTATATATTAATACGTGATGCCAAAACTTTGGTCCCCTTAATCCTCTACAAAATTTGGCACACTTATAGTTAATGTATGGGAGAAGTGCAGAATGCTACTATTTTTAATAATACGCTTATAAAGTACATTAACTCAATAAATAAAACATTACCCACACTACCATGCATTTAGCACAAAAACAAATATATTGATGATAACGATAAAAGATCACAGATGGGGCACTAAAAATTTTGGAAACAAAGTTTAAAAAGTCTTGAAAAATGAAGATGGCGTTCTTATATCAACAAGATATTAAAATTTATTATGGTCGAATTTCGACCAATAGGCGACCACTAGTATTTTTTTGTATGTTACTCGATTTTTAAGTAATTTCCGAACCAGTTATAAAATCTTTTTACTAGAAAGAGTTTACTTCTTAGATGACCCCATTATTTCCAACTTTCCAAGTCAAGATTTGGTGATGGATTCCCCCGAATCTTTTTTTATACTAAGACGACATCAAATTGAGATTGAAATTGGTTTTTATCAGTTTTCCTGCAATTAAACTACACGAATACACGTTATATAGGGTGTTACAAAATTACCCGTAAATCTGAAAGAAGATTAAATAAGGCCTTATAACGAG
>NJDC01005180.1:0-10488 GCA_002245475.1 Calephelis virginiensis
TTCTCCAAAGTGGACTCTGATGAATAAGGGACACATTAATTAACTAGCACACGGAGGTATATTTATTATGGTCACGTGTTTTAACTGACATTGTTTATCTAGTACTTCCTAAATCTACGGGAAAAATATAAAAGACGAGGCAATGTGGCCTAGAGGTCTAAGCCTGCCTTAAAAGGGGCAAATTAGAAAAAAAAAGTTGAGAGGTGTCAAGGGACACCCGGATGGAACGAAGTTCTCTCTCCCCCCTCTCTCTCGCAATTTCTATCAATCTCTAGTAATCTCTATCTCTCTACAGACAGAGAAACTAAATAATGTAAAAAATAAAAAATAAAAACTATAATTTCAACTGGGCGTGCTGGCGTGGACGGTGGCGTACGCATAGAAATAAGTACCAGGCAGCTAGTAAATTAAAGAGTTTTACGCCGGGCAATGTGACGGAGGTCAATTTAATTTAGCTGCTATCAAGGACTTGGTACAAAATTACTTTCCGTCCAGTTTTGACAGATCTCTCACGATTTACGTTTCGACGTTCACTGTTATTAGTAATTATATGACTTCACCAACTCTTATGATGTCCTATTTTGTAACACTATTTAATTACAGCTTTACAATTAATGTTGTTTACAAGATTTATTTTACTGTAATTTATCAAAAACACGTCTGCACTAGTCAGAATCCCAGGGGGAATTACAATAGCTTACTATAGCAAAAAGTGTCGTGACAACTTTTTCGTAAGATTTTTTTTCCGTCTAGCCTCCTTTCACAACGCGCAATAAGGAACTTCGTTCCAATATACAGACGCTATAACCCTTGACGCGTTTAAAAAATTTAAAAACTACTTCTTCGAAAAAAAATTGTTTTTTTAAGTGTGATATTAGTTACAATTGGTATATATTTTTGAATACTATATACCAGTTTTGTAAAGTCTGTTACGCTACACAAATACTGTCTTATTAATAAACAAAGACTAAAGTAAGGGTAAAGTTAAGTTGACATTAAGAAATTGTAGTCTGTATGACAGTGTGGTCAAGACTTTACAGTCTTGTTACTAAGGTACTAGTATTACTACTAAGGTATAAAATCTTGGAGTGCTTTAGTCTATGTTTATTAAGGCCCCATACTTAGTCAGCCACAAGAGCCAATCAGCGCACTCCCCTGTTCCATGATTACTATGAAATATTGCGCTCTAAAGTAAATGTCTTAAGCGCCAAATCACTATTTTTGACACTATGAAAGTAATTTGAAAAAAAAATTAAAAATTGAAACAGTTATCTTTTAGGTATAATACTTATCTATGTTTATGTTAAATATGTTGTCGATATTTTCATAATTGAAGTAGACAGACGGATTTTGCTTTCAAAAAAGGGTTAAGAGCAAAGTGAAATGAATCGTGTTTTGGAAACACTAGTCTTATAAAGCATATTAATGTTAATCTTGTGTATTTTTGTCGCCAAGATCTATAATTGCTTTGTATGAAAAAAAACAGTATATTGCTGACGTATTTTAGCATACATGGCCCCTTAATAAGACGGATAGAGTTGCGAAAGACACATTAAATTTTAAAATTCATGTTTTCATAATAATGCTTTGATGCGCACATTCTATACTAATTTCCGATCAAAGAGCCAACGTCACACGTTTATAGGTAATTCAAGAGTAACTACGGTGGCCCAGATAGCGAGATTGCTTTTTGTCCCTCTGCGTAAAGAGTGGGCTCTATGCTTCGTTTATCCAGTTCTAAGTGGCCACATGGGGGTTTTATTTTTAAAGCCCGTTTTGTAGGCCACTGAGGAATCTTTTTACAGCATTGGATGGCAAATATGCAGATAGGTCTCCTTATGGTAAGGCATACACGTTGGTGGTAAGTTAGGGGCATAACCCAAGTGTTGCTAAGTTGGGTGACAAAGCTCACGCTACGCTACTCATCTCAAAACACTATGCACACTAAATCTAAGGCGGTGGTAATGATTTAAGGATAATTATTTTCTCGATAATAGTTCTAATTTGATAGCTGTAGTGTTGTGTCGTTATTTGGTAATAAGTATTGATATCGATCGCATATATTTATTATATTTTAAACAAAGGCAAGTACAACAAAAACATTAAAATATTTTTTTCAATGGTCTAGCGCCATGTTATGTTTGTTTTAATATCGATATAGCTTCTATCGTAATCATTATGTGAAGAATGTCACTATCCGTCTATGAATTACAGTATTAATTGTGTGACATTTTAATGTAAACAAGACAAAATTACATGGGTTTCTGTCGTCGAGAAAACAAAAAAAAAAACAGTACAGTCGTGGTCATGACAGTAGTAGATGAACCTATAAGAATCCTAAGCAATGAGCCTATTCTTCAAAGAAGTCCCGAGAGCTACATGGAGAAAATTTAATGTTACTATGACCATTAAAGATACGTTTTAATTTGTATTTATCTGTAACTAGCTTACCATATTTGGTTGTGCATATTTGAAATAGAGGATGAAAGCAAAGGAAGCGGCGTAAGGGCAATTTATATAGCGTTGGAGAAATAGTGCGGATCTTATGGAAGGAGTAGCAAGTGGTAGGGACACATCTGTATAAGCCTGTGCGCGCCTTTTTAGTCATTCGAGCCGATTATTTGATACTCTCAACTTGCCTAGGGGGAACCTCTGTCCGTTTAAAAAGTCAATGTCTAATTTTTGTAATGTCATAGATAGTTTTAATGTCGCTCTTTGTAAATTCTCGAATCAGTAAAATTAGTTCGTCTTGTTGTATTTTTTTTTGAAAGTATAAAGTGTTGTCGATTGCAGTTATTGTTATTTTTTAATTAATCTCCTTTCCGGTTTATAACAATAGATAGTATACATTTACGGCTCTCCTGGTAATAAAACATAATCTTCGCCTATAGACACCAAGTAGTTGGCTGTATCTTTGTGTATGTAGGTCATATAAGCGATATCTTAGGCATCAGGAACGGATTAAGATCACAAAACGGTTGTCATCACAAACGTCAAACTCCTCGAACCTCATGAAAATCGGCCAACTGTGATTTGAAATTCGAATTCACTTGTGATCGATAGTGTTTTCTGCTAAGGATTTGTTCACAAAATACTTAAGGCCAGGACCAAGGGTTCTTACTACATACAGTTTCATGTGGATAAAGTCGCCGGATAAAACCATTAAGTTATTAACCTGAACATCATCATCAGCCTTTTGACCTAATTACCCTTGACCTTTTTAATAGACCGTCAAGTGTAATGTCGCAAAGTCCAGTTGTGGGCATTCTCATTGTACCCACAAATAGTGAATATACGCTTGGGCCACGTGTTCAAGACGTATACCTTACAGCCCCGCAAGCAACTCATCATGGCAAGCTCTGAGGCTATGGCAGCAGCAAATTTGCAAGGTGGTGGTAGCATTCCGGGCAAGCTACTGCGTAACATTATAGCACTGACCACCTACTTATGGTTTACTACAATATAAGAAGTAAAATTTTCCAGAAATCGAAATATTGCCACCAGTAGGCGATGAGGTAATTACATCCCGCTACTGAGCAATTTTGGTCGCATCAAGCGTCCTATCATCGATTAGAGACTCACTGGAAAATATTTTTTGTATAATTATTATTTTCATCAACTTCTAATATATTATAAATTGTTTTTCCCCTTGTTCCCTTTTCAGAATAGACCACCTGCCTTCCTGCCAGGCAGCTCGTGAAAGGCGAGCATAGGCTTACTGTTACTAACACCGTGACATCCTACTAGGTGGTAGAGTTTTGCAGCCATTCGCCCGGATTGGTACCACCTTACATATTCCTGCCGTCATAATGTCGGTGCTAGCCGTTGACGTGTTCCGGTTCAAAGGATAAGGTAGCTGGTAAACTTACCTTTGCTCTAGGCCTAACATCCTGGCCTCAGGCTGGCAACGTACCATTACCATCTTAGTTGTTAATAGGCGGCGTGAATTTCTTACCACCAGGAAATCCGTCTGCTTGTTTGTCTTCCAACATCTTAAAAAATGTATGTTATGATAGAATTTATAACCTGTGCGGTCTAGCAGTCCGGCGGACTTAACTTCTTGAGGTCCTGAGCAATAAAAAAATTTAAAATGTGTATTTTCAATTTCCTAACAAAACGAACGTTGCCCGGAATTGAATATGTGCTCTGCTTAGCTTATCACCAAGCTTGCCACCTATTACATTGTGGGCCTTAGTGTCTTTAGCTAGTCATGGGTACCCTGGTTGTGCCTCTGCCTATCTCTTCGGGAATTAGTCAAAATAGGTGCAATCGGAGTAGAAGTTTCCTATCGCAGAAAAATATTAATTTGGTTCAATGAGTACGAGTGATGTCGAATGCATTTACGGCTTTTGCAATAAATTGCTGGAAGTCCTATCTTCAGTATTTACGTTCACTTCAATTTTTCAAGCCATAAACTCAAATAGCGAAAATCCGTGGTTTATGTTCCCAGCAGCTGGTTATAATTTTTAATAGCGGACAGTTAGTAACTTAAGCTTTATTTTAGAGTTCAATAGAAGTCAAAGTTATTAATTTTATAATTAACATTAAAAGACTGAAAAAGTAATTTTTGCATTTTATGAGTTAAACTACAAAAAAAAACTCGCTTAAGTTGTTACTGGATATTAATTTATAACAAAAAATATTATTTTCCTACAAAAAAAATAAAGAAGCTTTGATCGTAAAATGTATCCCTCCTCCTTCTTTTGCATTTTAAGCATCTAAAACAGTTTAGTTAAATAAATACAGATTTCAGTGTGTAGAATAGAGAAAATGCAAGTATCTGCCAACACGAAGTAAATTTTTTGTAATGTGACCACTACATTTTGTGTTAAAGTTGGGACGCTTTAGTTTTTTGCTTTGCTTAAATTAAGTAAAGCTTATGTATTATTCATTTGATTATGTCATTTATGTAGTTATAAGGTTTATTTACACGGATCAAGCTCGGACCAAGTTCCTGAGCTATTTTTCATTAAATTCCGTTTGCAATAAGAAAATGTGACGACAAATCGTACAAGTCCCTTTTTATGCTCATGGCCTAAGATTTTTCGCCAATTTAAAAGACTTTCTTGCCGAACCTATTTTTTGAGGCACCTCCTAAAAGTGCTTTGGCAATTCCGTATATTGGCTCTAGGCGTATCAGGAGTACCTTCAATTCCCTTCTAGTCAGCTTGTTCGCAACCTTATTTGGCTTTTTATCTGTATGTCCGGAAATCCATGCAAGCATTACTTTGTTATTTAAAGTATATCTTATTTAGATTTGGGCGCTTTCCATAATCAGCTTTGAATCAAAGTCTACGGATACTGATATAGTATGTTTTTGTGTATAAGAGCATTTAACTGCTTTGTGTGTGTGCTGTGTACATTAAATAAATGTGCGCGTGTCATAACCATGAATATTTCGGCCTGGTACACAGTTGCAAGAAGGCCTTGGCTTAAATGCCTCTTGTTTATTGGCCGCTGTTGGCCGCTGATAATTCAAACCCACTTTGGCTTTTTTATCTTTTCTATACCCGTCAGTGAACTTAGTGATGTTCTCTGGTTTAATGGATTGCTGTAATACAAATAGCCACTCTTCTCTCTTTGTTGGATATTATACAGTTTCTAAAATTCGCATTTTATTAATATGGTTTAGACTTTAGATGGTATATCCATGATAATTTATAAGTTTATCATAAAGTGTCCTCAGTGTAGAAGATTGCCAACTGCTTATTCTTCGCTCTAGAGCGCAGACCAAAGCGAACTTTGCTAAATTAAGGATCGACTCCCGCACTTGTGTGGACGGTGATTGGATTACATCAGTTGCTATACAGCAGATAATTCTTTGAACGCTTGACATGTTAAACATGCCTAAGTTATCCCACCATCCGACTCCATGCGATGCAGCCATTGCAAACTAAAGGTAGTACTATAGCCTTGTAAATCCATTGAAAACATTTTGGTTCACCATGTTACCATTTTTATACCATAGGACTATTTGGGTTTATCTTGTTCAAAGTGTGCTTTCCAGCTAAATATCTGACCTATGGTTAAGCCCAGATATTTAACTTCTTTGTAGAAGCAGATCATTCTTTAAAGGCTTGATATGTTTTTGTAGCAAGTAAGTAACATGCCGAAGGGCTTCTAACTCCATGCGACGCAGCCATTGCAAACTTTAGGTCGTGCTATACCTATGTAAACCCATAGGACAAATTTTGCTTTACCATATTACCATTTATGAATACAAGGAATATTCGGGTAACAATTATGTATTACAACCTTTTCAATGTGTGGATTCCAAATATCTGGCCTATGGCTAAAAAAAATACACACAAATAAAATATTTTCAGTCATCTAAAAATATCATATCCCCATTAATTAACAAACTACATCAGTATTTGAGCATTGTAATCCATTTTTAGCCTTTTTTAACCCGTGACAGACTAAGCGGGGTTTAGATTGTAGGTATAAGATCACTCTGTGTGTGTGTGTGTGTCTGTCCGTTTGTGGCATCTTAACTTTGAAACGGGTGGACCGTTTCGATATGAATTTTCAGAGAGGTATTGTCGAGGTTATTAAACAATTTTAGTTTTATTTTTATTTTTACTTAACTACTCACTACAAATTAATTTAATTTTTTTTTCTTCGACGTAGATACTATATCGTTTTCTAATCATCGTCACATAATACAGACTTGATAGAAAACAATTACAATATACTTAAAAATATGATTTATGAGACTATCCCGTTGAAAACAGCACATGTAGTCACACTAGCTCCACATTTTATTTCTCTGCATCCACTGTGCATTTTATGATCTTAAACTCAAGTATTATTAAAATAAATTTCTGTTTCCGCAATGACTTTTAGAATTTACTGCCTACTTCTCCGTAATATTTGAGAAAAACTTGGCTTCCTTTGGTTTTAATATTTGGATTTGAAAATATTTAAAGTAGGTAATTTTATAGTTATTCAAGTTATGATATATAAAACAATTGGACGATTTAGTTTTGTATGTATGTAAACATTATCTGTTTTTACAAAACATTTTCGAATCAGTGTAATTAAGATTTTCATTTCTCAAAAATTAAAAAAAAAAGAGATTATATTGGGACATGATCTAGTATTTATTATTAAAACGCACACGTACACTCACACTCTCCTATACACACACACACACACGCACGCACGCACGCACGCACACGCACACGCACGCACGCACGCACACACACAAACACACACACACACACACACACACACACAAGCATGGGCTATTGCACACTCACACCCGCACGCACAGCTTCATCATTTCATTACAAAGCATCTGTCAATTAGACTATGTGTAAATAATGGTGTGAGTACAATGGCGCCCTCATTCATGTTTACAGAAACGATTTCTTTCAATCTCACTAAATTATCTGACTGTCATTTAAGAGAAACCCATAAATGTGTCGGCCGTTTTGTACAGATGCTGCAAACTTTTCTGTCACTGTAACGTCAATCCTCGCTATTGTCGTGATCAAGAGGGAACGGAAACCGAGAAACTTATTTCGACTAATAGGCTTAATATTCTAGTATCTACCAACGCAATCATAACATCTTTGGTGTGTACAAGCGATATGAAACCCATTTGCTCCTTCTACTAAGTATAAAAGAAACAAGTATTTACAATAAACACAGTACAAAACTTTGGTCTATAAAACAGAATGGTTGACTTTGACCAAAAGATAATTATATCCCTTAATTCGTTTGGATCGCATTGTTTACAAAAACAAATAAAAATAAGCAAAAGTTTTGGCTTTCGACTTTAAACGAGTACACGAAATCCGGCTTTAATACTTCGTATTGTGATATCTTTTCCAACGGCTACAATATGAACCTCTATAAAATATTAATTCGCCTTTCGTGGCTTCATTATTTTTGTATTGTATTGCTTTTTTAATTTGATAAGTTCGCAGACAAGAAACAGTTTACTGTAAACAAAACCGACTTTAACGGAAATACGATTCCACAATCACAATGCAAGCATTTCTAAGCAGCCCAGGATCCGTAAAAGAAAGGCTTTTGTTATTTTATACAGCTTTTTGGAACGAAGTTCCTTATTTTGGGTTTTTGCTGCGCGACCTAACTGAAAAAAATGTGATAGTAAAATCGTAAGAAAAAACCGTGAAATAAAACCGTTAAATGAGACGTGCGCAGGCGCGACAGTCGTATACATATACGAGTAGTGTATAATACCTTTCTCTTTCTCCCTCACTCCACGCGGCCAATGCATAGTATACACTCATGAATTGTGTCGATTCTACATTAGCCGAAGGAACTTCGTTCCTACCTGGTGTCCCAATTGTATTTTTTTAAATAAAATCAGAAATATAAACGCTTGTTTATATAAACAAATAACATGTAATAAGTATAACAAAATGTGTTCATAAAGTGGAATGATGGAAAATGACAAGAGTTTGCCAAAAACTATAAATATAAATAGCCCGATATAAAAACTTAATTTCCCTTTAAAAGTAAAAAAACGGATAAACTCCCCACTTTCCACAACTTTTAAACGGCTCAACCGATTTTTATCAAACATGTCTAAGAACACTCGCAAATTAGTTACCATTAATACAAAAAAAACTAAACTGATATCACTGCATCCGTTCGGGACTTATGACGCTACAGATAGACAGACACATGTAAAGACACACGTCAAACTTATAACACCCCTCTTTTTGCGTTGGGGGGTTAAAAAAGTGCGTATATAAACAAAGCATATTTGATCACTTTGTCTCACTATATAATGGCAAATATTTTGTGATTTACTAAATGACAATAGATTTAACGGTCACTAACACTGTATCTCGTAGCCAGCCATGTAAAGGTACACGCGTGATACATACATAAATAGATACAGTACATAGATACAGACACATTTAATCACGTTTTAGGGACCAGTTTTAAACGTCTAATTTATAGAGGATGAAATTGAATTTGTCGGTATTTTGTGTGTAATCAATGTCAGGTCATAGAACTAGATAACTTTTTTATTTACGAGATGCCAATGTAGTCTAGCGGTCCAGCGTCGGCCTTGACTCCTTCAAGCGGTCCGGTGTCGGGCAACAAAATAAAATGGAAAAATGTATGTTTTCAATTTCCTACTAAAAATAGTGTTGCCTGGGATTGGATATGTGTCCGGTTGGCGATAGGCTTGCCACCTATCACGTTGTGGGACTTAGTATCTTCGGATAGTCATTGGTGCCCTGATTGTTTCTCTGCCTGATATCGGCGTGAAGATATTTATCAACTTAATAAGATCTTTGTGATAAAAAAATAAGTTTAATGGCTGCACTACCTTACAAACTGGTAGATGACATATGCACAGATATCGTGACAGGTAAAAAAATCGAATCTACACGAATTCATTGCAGGGCTCTACCAACAAGCCTGACTGACTGATCGTGTATAATAACTCATAAATCTATAGGTAATGGAGTTGCCACAACCCACAACAGTAGTAATTAAACTAACAAAGGTTCTTAATATTGATAGAATTTTGAAAATCAGACGAGCAATGTCAGAGGCAAAATAAACATTAACTTCAGAAAAAATAATTAAATTACAGTGAAAAAAAATTACAAACTTTATTTATACTTTTTTGTAAGTCTAAAAGAATTGTATTTTTGTTCGACTTTGTATAACATAATATATTACACTGTCTTAAGAAAAATCTTTGACATAAACTATAAGTATTCCAAATTTTATGCTCCTCCGTCTAGGCAATTTTCGTAAAAGGAGTCCAAAGTTTTGGTATCACTTATTAATATATAGATTCTATTGAGCCTACACGAATGGCGTTTCACAATTTGAATTATTAAAAAACAAACATTTGGTCGTAATAATTTAAACGCAGTAAAACTGTAAAAAACCGACTTCAAATTTAGAACATATGTGGTTTTCTCATGAATGCTAATGTAGACCTGGACCAAATTATAATGGGACCACCGCGGGAGTATAGGCTTTCAATTAAAAAAACAATTTTGAAAATCCGTCCACAAACACCAGAATAATCGCGAAACATACATACAAAAAAAACCTACGGGTCGAATTGAGAACCTACTCCTTTTTTCGTCGGTTGAAAAGTGGATACAACTGTCAAACTTAATGGACATTATAAAAAAAATTAATTAGATAATAAACATTTCAAACATTGTACTATTTGTATGTGTATTCCCGGGAGTCTATGTATATGGCCATAACTCGTACAGTAAGTATCTTTAGTTTATTAAAATCCATAAGCATTTTTTGTCGTCAACTGTATCTACCCTTTTATGGGAAGTTTTTAAAGCTAAGTTTAAAGTTGACACAAAAGAAAAACGCTGGCAAATGCAAGCCTTTATGCCTAGACGAAGGGGACTTGAAGGGTAAAATAATATTCAAATATAATTTAATATTATTCTTATGGCGCCATTTCAACACCGTTGGCATTCAAAGTGAATCTACAAATCGTGGATTACTTAAAAA
>NJDC01005180.1:26134-55472 GCA_002245475.1 Calephelis virginiensis
TTTTACAAAAATTGCGCAGACGTAGGAGCATAAAATTTGGCACACTTGTAGTTTATGTGTAGGAGAAGTGCAGAACGCTAATATTTTTCAATAATAATGCTTATCAAGTACATTTACATTTATCATTTATCAATAAATAAAACATTACCCACACTACCGTTCATTTGACACACACTAACAAATTTATTGATAATAACGATAAAAGATATTTAAAATGACATAAAAAGATGCGGATTCAATTCTTGCTTAAAGTTATTTTTTTACTTATAAATTAAAACATCTTAACCATTTTTGCTTTGTTATTGTTCAAAGGCAAGGAGTTTAAAAATTTTATTTACTTTATCGAAATCGCTGGAACAGAAGCATAGATATCATTCAGTAGTTTCTTCACGCCCTTATCACCGAAGAGGTAGGCAGAGGCACAACCAGGGTACCTACGACTAGCCGAAGATACTAAGTCCCACAATGTGATAGGTGGCAAGCCTATCGCCAACCGGGCACATATCCCCAATCCCGAGCAACATTTTTTTTAGAAAATTGGAAAAACCCAATTCAAATTCTTTTGTTGCCCGACCCGGGATTCGAACCCGGGACCTCATGCAGTCAAGTCCAACAACTGAACCGCTAGACCACAGACGCGATCATTCAGTAGTATTATCATATAACGTATTACAGGATAGTTAAAACAATTTGACCGCCTCGTTGGTCGAGTGACTAGCGTTCACGCTTAACTAGACCAATCAACCGCAAGGCTCAGGTTAGATTCGCGACGGGGGCAGACATTTGTGTGATGAACATTTAGATGTCTACATTTCCGGGTCTGGGTGTTTATTAAATTTATTCGGCGCGACACAACACAAGCATATAATTTGCTTACGTTATGGTTAGATTCAATTTGTGTAACTTGTCCATGGATATTTATTTATTTAATTAATTGGTGTAGTTATAGTACCTACATAACTTAAACATAGTGAGACTACAAAAAACCGACTAAAATTTTATGTAATCTTATTTGTTTAATTCAGTAAAAGATTTGTAATTAACACGCATTAAAATAAACACTTTCGAATTAAGAATTCCCTGTTTTTTTGGAAGTCGGTTGAACAGGTTAGATAGCTGGTATAGATAATAGCTCGTATAGTTTTATCATCCAAAATTACGACACTAACAGAGTCGTTAACATGAAAATTAATTACTAGTTAAATATGTGGGACACGCTGTAAATTTAGCCCCTATTTGTGGGTACTTGAAAATATATCAACTTAATTAAATGTAAGTCTTTAACAATGTCACAATATTTGGAATAGTTCTCCGAAAACTATCCAAACTTAGAGCCATAGTGATGTGTGCCAAAGTAACTAAAAAGTGCGATTGGCACTTAAATTAATAGGAAAATTGGTTATTGTGCCAAAGTGGCCAACAGAACGATACTTTTTAACCTACTCCAAAAAGGGGGAAGTTCTCAAATCAACAGTACATTTTTATTTTATTTTTTATTTGTATGTTTGTTACGTGATTTTTTTTTGATATTGGAAGGCAAACAAGCAGACGGATTTCCTGATGGTAAGAAATTCACGCTGCCTAGAGACACCAAAGGTGGTAATGGTGCGTTGCCAACCTAAGGTCGGGATGGTAGGCCTCGAACAAAAGTAAGTTAGCCGGCTACCTTACCTTCCGGACCGGAACACGTCAACGGCAAGCACTTACATTATGGCGACAGGAATAGGCAAAGCGATGGTAACGATCCGGGCTAGTCGCTGCGAAACTCTACCACCTGTCAATTTGTTTTCGCTTATCTCTGAAACCGCTGAATCGATGTTAACAGGATATTCACCGGCAGGTAGCTTATGTAATAAGGAGTAACTTAGTCTTCGTTTGTTTTAAGAAATTTGTAAATTAACTAAATAGGTACCGTTTTTGTTAAATCCCATGCGGACAAAGCCGCGGGCATAGCTATTAATTAATAAAATAGCTACACGTTAATGAATTATAGTCAAATTTACATTACAACTTTTAATCCTTTCCTACGAGAATTCCTTTCGTTGGCGTGTTCAAAAGCGACCTATAACCGTCTTCGAAACTTAGAGTACCTATCTGCTAAATTTTATTACGATAATTTTAATAGATTCAAGCCTATCGCCAACCGGGCACATATCCAATCCCGAGCAACATTTTTTTATTATAAAATTGGAAAAAACCCATTTTCTTTTTGTTTCCCGACCCGGGATTCGAACCCGGGACCTCATGGAGTTCCGTTCAACACCTAGACCGCTAAATCACAGAGACGAGATACTTGCTAAAGCGTAAAATTAATAGTAACAATTAATAAATTGTCAAGTTGTACTGACATTGTTGAAATAATTCCTTAAAAATATTATATTTTTTAATTATCCTTTATGTACAGAATTCACACTTCTACAGTTTTATAATGTATGTATGATTTTATAAATAAATAAATATTGAAATAAATCCAACATATGTGCAGTACTGACAGGTGGTTGAGTTTTGCATAGTATTTCTTTAATGGTAAGATTTTGTGAAGGCCCAGTCGGTACCATCTGGTACAAAAACATTTTTGTCACTGTATTGTTCCGGTTGGAATGTGGTAATATCAGATAAATACAAAGTGGAAGCACCGATTTAGGAGGCATTGAAAAACCGGCTGTCTTTACCAAGGTCAAAGGCTAAGGCTGTCTCTGTTCCCAGTTTTAGGCTAACCAACGCACTACTACTCCTATTAACACATACGTTGCTTTTTTGCCTTAAAACTTTATAAAAGTAATTTAATTTTCCAAAAAATTCATGGCAATATTCGCAATAGAAAAAGCATAAAAATAAACTCGGCATTTATATCAGTGTAGAGTTGACATAGATATCGTATCTATAGAGGCCGCGCAAATAAAGATAAGAAACCCCGAAAACAATGTAATTGAAAAGCCTACCGCACATTTATCAAACTCTGTCAATTATTTTCCTTCCAAATATATCGTCCGGTATCCCGAATAAATTTGTTATTTATCTTTAGTAACATATTCATTTATTCTACGAATTATTTTTAATGATATAATAGTATTATACTATGTTAAAAATCTATATATTAATTCGGGAAGCCAAAACGAAAATTGCGCTGACAGAGGAGTATGAAATTTGGCACACTTAATGTGTAGGAGAAGTGCAGAACACAATTTTTTTTAATGATAATGTTTATAAAGTGTCTATAAAAAATAAAACATTACAGTTTACACGTACTACCATTCATTTGACGCACACAAACAAATATATTGATAATAATGATTCAAGATCACAGATGGCGCACTAAAAAGTTTGAAAACAAAGTAGTTGGTCTTGAGAAATGAAGATGGCGTTCTTATCAACAATATATTAAAATTTATTATGGTCGAATTTCGACCAATGGGCAACCAAATTCTCCATTATATTCAGGCAAGATTGAACTAAAATGTAGTTTCATTGCTTCAACAGGTATGAAAGGTTTGTAGATCCGGCGAACTTATTATTCAAATTCACTATCATCATTTAGATCTCTCTTGCCAGACACCTTTTAAAACTATCGGAATTGTTACAGGAACTTTTTAAGATTAGACGGAAAAGAGGGATATTTTAAATTTGACGTGTGTATTCCTAAATTTATGAACTGATTTCTTTGCGGATTTTTCGTTAGAAAGATGACGTGACCGAGATTCTTAACTACGTTAGGGTAGGTTTTTTCAGGACTTACTATTTTTTGGATTAGTTGTAAGTTTTATGAATGTTTTTTACTTTTTAAAAAATAAAAGAAAACGTTCCCACATTAATCAGACTCTCTTAACAGTTCGAACTCCTAGAACCTATATTATCATTTCAAACTTTTTGCAACTTGATACTAGTCAACGCTATGGTGACTTGTATTTATTGGTGGGCCTATAGCTATTATATAAATTCGAAGAACAAGCCTGATTGGTAGCACCGCATTATCTAATTCCATATGGTAGCTAGTAGAGCTGCACACGCGACATAAACCTCTGAGTAAAAGATAACGCACCGCTAACATCTATTGTATCTATAGGCGACGGTTGCGTCAACAATTGGCAAGCTTCTGCTCGCTATCTTAAAACATAAAAAAGAAACGCTGAGCAACTGTCTAGCCATATGACAGCATCATAAGCGATATGCAAATTTTGAATAGATAGGTATGTGTTGGATCTAATCAAACAAACGAGTCATCAAAAAGGTATGTGCATTTATTGGTGTACATGCGTAAAAAGTAAATCTCCTTTATGGCATCATTTTTCGTGGAGCGTAACTTAAAAGAAGTTTCATTAAAAAAAACTTTAATTATCACACTTTGCGTGGTCTGTCTGAAGATATACCGGCCATTTAAACATAAGTCACAAAGAACGCAGTATGAAATTCAGCGATAACATACAGTGTATTTTGTGGAACGTAACTAGAGGTCATACGTCGATATTGAAGTTTAACTATAACAAAAAATTCGCCTAAATCAAATTTTGGAATATTTTTACAAAAGTAATAATGATATTTTTAAAATCGTTATAAAGACATTTATATATTTTTACAAAAAAATGTTTGTGTATTGAAACTACACTTAGGTAATTACGCACTACACTACACTACACACTTAGGTAATTAGTATGTATTACTATCATCTAATACCAACTAAATCATATAAATCTGCTAAGTAGATTAGGAGATATGAGGTGATAAAATATTTTGCATACATACATAGTACGTAAACACCAGCTAGGTGTAAAGTGATTATAAGTTTTAAATTTTATTTTAATCAAAACTTTAAGAAATAGTAACGTACCTACAACTTTACCCCAAACTGTAATATATCTCTATGCTCTTCTCTTTTATCAAAGTTTTATCTGTCTAGGATTGGTCTCCTTTGAAGCATGCCAGCTGCTTTCTACCAGGCCTAGGCAGCTAACAAGAAGTGATCGTCGGTAAAGCTGATACTGTGACTATGACGAGGTTATATTAATTTTGGAAGTGAAAACTTCTTTAGCGGCATCGCGTACTTTTTTTGGAATGAGTAAAAACTTCTTTACTCGTGTCAGGACAAGTGACCTGATTCGTAAGACAAAAATTCGTAAGACCGCGCAGGGCGCTTACGCGAATGTTCGTGTTGTTATGTTTGTGTACGATAGCGTTATAAATGAATATTGTATTCTACCACATAATTACTGATAATTAAAGCAATTATTCCCTAACCATTTCATAATATTAAAAATGCACAACGTACGTTCAGTTTGTAGTAGTATGTGTATTGTTGGTGCTACTAAAACAGTTTAGTGGTGTGTATTGTGTGGAGCCGGATGTATTTGGGAGTTTTAGCTTCCGGTAAGTCCAATTCATTCTTAGCGCACTATTTTGTCTGTTGTGTTACGCAATAATACGTATTACTTTTTTTGGCGGCAAATTGCAAATTAAATAATTTTATTTAGATTTCACAACGTTAATATTCAAGTTTTCACTTCTGACGGCACTCTTGGAGTGCACCCTGTTTTTTTTTATTTCAGATAGCTTAGTAAGATGACAAACAACTCGTCTGATGGAAAGTGATGTAGTCAAAAATGGAGATATACTTAGCCAGAAGCAGCCTATTCTTATATTATACTCTTGTTTTAAAAACGCTCAAATTGTAACTCTCCGGAAGTAATTCTTTGGGAAGTGAGTTCCAATCTTTTGCAGTTCATAAGACAAAAAAAAGAAGGAAACCTTTTGGTTCTGGATGTAGGGGAAAGAATCAAGTAGGGATGACATGCATTAGTTTGTCTTGTGTTGTGATTATGAAATGGAGCGATCCAATAAGGCGACTGACCTCTTGAGTGCACTCGCCAAAATGAATCCCATAAAAAACACATAGTTCACCCTCTCTGCGACGATTTTTCAAACTGAGCATATTAATATTTCAATAATTTGCTTATAAACGTTATATAAATAAGGATTAAGGTCAGATACAACATAATTCAAAACCATTTTCAATACGATCCCCAAAATCATGCAGGGCAATGAATTATTCTATGACAGATAGACAAATGACAATTTATCAATTGCAAATTTAATATTCCACGTTCCTGTTTAAATATGACAAGTGGTCCTAGTATGAGCATGTTGTTATATAGTCGATAGTTATATTTCGACAAGAAATCAAGACAGAATCAATGATTTTAGGGAATTAAATTAAATTGCCGAATTTTAACATTTCATGAAATGAGTTTGGTGTAACGCTCACTGACCGTATTCGTAACAGTGAGATCTGAAAAAGAGTGGGACTGAAAGAAAGTGTAGGTAAGTATTGAATGATAGATGAAATATTGACAACAGATATTCAATGCGAATGTGGACGAATGTCGGACACACGGACCAGGGTTGACATTCCACGACCAAATCGCTCGGGTTTTATCCGAGGGTGGTATCAAAAGTCTGTGAAACCGACAGGTTTGTATAAAACGGGTAATGATTGTGGAAGTAGCCAGGCACGTCTGAAAGGCTCGTGACATTTAGTACTTGACACTCTCTGCCAACCGCATAATGGATATGCCGTGAAGATATGTATTAAGTTAAGCTTTCAATTGCAGGACAAGAGATCTTCATTCACTCAATTAAGTAATAGAGAATTGCTAACCTTAGCCAAGTTGAATTGCGTAAGTAAGTTTGTCGCTTCTCTCAAACACCTGTAGAACACAAGTTGAATCAAGTTTATACTAGAGAAGCAAACAACTTTGTTAGTTTTTTGTGAGAAGACAGCGAATAAATACACAGCTCTCCTAACGATATAAGACACCATAGATATGGCTGTGATGCCATGCCTATTGAGCAAGCCTACCTACCAGCTACAATCAGGATCTCTACAGTGTCATTATGGCGCCTGGAATAAGACGATAGATTACTACGCAGGCAAGTTACTGAACAGCACTCTTACACTAGCGGTTTTATTAAGATTTTGTGGTCACTACCAACCTATGCTCGCCTCTTGCGAGCTACCAGTCACAGAAGCAAAAACAAAAACAGTAACAGAATTAACACAAACTTCAAGTTGATCGTTATTTTATTGCTTATGTAAAAATTACATTGACCTTACATCATTTTCGAGTTTCGATTTGACTCTTCGAAAGCGAAAAATGTTAATGACAGGGCCTTTCCTATTAGTTTATATAGATTACGTTCAGTAATTGATGTATCGAAATCTATAGCGGTTTTGTTTAGTTACCAATAGGCGTAGGGCGCCCTACCATGAAGTATGAACGTTTATAGCAGTATTATTTCTATCTTGCTAAATGTCCGCCTTTAGAAGCAACTTTATGGTATACTTTATAAGGTTGTCTTTCACCGGCGACAATTAGTTTTATTGAAATAATACTATTTTAAAAGCTTATGGTAACCCCCCTGTTCATACAATTGTTTTACGTAGACACTATCGACTATAGTAAACTCGACAAGCCGTAAACTCATGTTAGGGGCTCAGGAGTAAAAAACAGTAAACATGATTTTCGATTTAAAATATGCGTGTATTTCATTGGAATTAATTAAAATTGTAATTGAATTTGAACAGAGAGGTGTAGGATTTGGTGGTTTATTTTTAAGCAATATTAATATCAACATGAAACATTAAAATACTCGTACCTCTTTATAGTCAATAGCACAAATAAATCAAACTCTACAAGATAAAGAGGTTGGTTATTTAGTCAAAAAGTTTGTCATGAAAATACATATATAAATAAATTATACAAGCGCCCAAAGTCTGAAAATTAGATAACTTGTAAGGTAGGTTAGGGAAATAAGTGAAACCGCCGAACGATGTAGAAAGACTGCCTTTATTAACACTACTTGAAAAATTTAAATTTATTTGAAACCTATTTTACGAACTTTTTCTACTACTATAATTATCCCGTCTAGTTCCTTACGGGGTAGACAGGGAGTGTGGAGTGCCAAATCTAGAGTGCCTAACGATCCTGTTCCCGATTCCTCCATATTCGTTATCCTTTTTAAACATACAAAATTATAAATACTGAAAACATGTATTGGATAAAACGAGCATTATGAAAGCTTAAATAAAGCCACAGTTCTCAAGCTAAAATTTTTCGGCATGTATAGGGAAGGTTTTATTTTTAAGGTTTTATTTACGGCGTTTTATTCATGTTTTTATTCTTTTTTAATATTGATAGCTATCATTTTACTTTTATATAATTAATCATTTCGCTTAAATTTAGATTAAGCCAGCCAATTTAAAAATAAAAGTAAAAATAAGTATCTTCACGCCCATATCCCCGAAAAGATAGGCAGAGGCACAACCAGGGCACCCACGACTAACCGAAGACACTAAGTCCCACAAAATAATAAAAATAAAAGTATGAAGTGTAAAAAGAGTAAAAAGTGTAAATTCGAAGCGCATAATTTAAATAGTAGTACTGTACCCACTTACAGGTTTTCTTTCTTTCTTTAACTATTGGCCTTCACGTTAGTATTTTGCCATTAGTCAAGTAGAAATTTGCTTCAAATTTTACATCAATTTTAACAAATTATAATTAGTCATCAGTCATAACTCATAAGTCGACAGTTTGGTCGTCAGTTAGTCATGTCAGGCTCTTGGGTAAAGCGATGGCCTCATTACCCAAGTTCATGTAATGAGGTTTGGCGGCAACAAGGAAATACACAATACGTTAATTTCTTCCTGATTATTTTATTTCTGCATTTTCACTGAACGAAATTATACAGAATGCCACCAAAATTGACTAATTTCACTCAATATCACCACGAAATTCAATAATTATGAAAAAACTTCGACCATCTTTTCTCTCGATGGCGCCAAAACTCTCACTTACTGGTTTTAAATAGTAGTACTGTAACTAATAGTAGAGGAGCCCGCGATGCGAAATGTGTAGTAACTCCAGCGTTATTGGGACCCATTGCACTTTGTCGATTAAATAGTAAAGAGTAAAAAAGGTCATGTAAGGTTTCTTTTAGCGGCGCATTAAGTGTCTAGAAGCTAAAATAGCAATTTCAGTCACTTTATCATAGCTGAACTCATCAGATATTAATAATATATATATGCCTAATGTGTCTCCGATGACAGAAATGTGTCAATCAGACAGATAGCTGTAATAGACAATTAACACATATGACTTGGTTTTTGAAAGTTTCTGAACCTCTTACTCGTACGTCTTGTTCAAATCATCAAAAAATTCAAACATGGACTTCTTGGCATACAATAAGCCCGCCGTACTTTAATCTGGCACGCCCGAGTATATTTTCAATCCAAACAAAATTAGACAGACAACCCTACTTGTGCTACTATGTAGAGATATGATACATTATGGAGGTGTTCAGCAATGGTACAGGGTATCTCCCATATCTTATTCTGACGCGCCTGAGTTAGTCCAAAAATCGCCTCTTGGGCTCCCCTACTATAATTATAACAACTTTAACTTGCATATTCCGCAAATAAATATATTTTCAATATTTTCCTTCTACCTACGTCTCGCTCTTGGAAAAATCAGTCAGTTCTTTACCTCATCTGAGTACTTTTTATCTGGTTATTTAAAAATTGGAGCGTAGACAAACAATACGACGATGGAAGGATTATAATCTATTAATTATAATACGTATTAATTTAGCCTGAAAATACTCTCCATTGTAAAGTGACTCGTTCATATTTAAAGTGGACGATCTGGAATATTCTTTGACAGGTTTTAACCAATTTGATTGTCGTTTGCGAAATTTAATATCCGATTGTCAGTCTGTCTGGGACAGTTGAATTAGATATTGGAAAATGACGAGAATAGTTTTGAGAGTTATCCAATCAAAATTTGTGAATACAATTTAATACGCAATTTATGGAATTTTTTGAGAACGATGGTTAGATTTGAAATGAAAATATGGCAGTTTTTATTTGTCACGTTTCAATTAAGCTGGGTTGATTTGGATACGGTGAAAAGTTTTGATATATTCTTTTGTTTTTTATACTCGAGGCGCCTTGCTTTCCTTTTAAATAACTCCTAAGAGATGAACTTCAGTTTTTTACTAAGAATATTATTAATAACTATGGTTTAGTTTAGCCATACCGTCAGAACTCACTCATACCTAGTGAGTTCTGGTGCTATGGCGTTTTTTGTTGTAAAAGGTAGGGTAGCCGGTTGTTGGAGCCGGCTCCTGACCTGAGTAAGAACTCAAGCTGCCTAGATAAGAATAATTGGTCACTTACCTAGCGGGTTCGATTCTTTCCTTCGCGGAAGTGGAAGCCTTAACGAAGGAAGTAAGGTGTAGGATATGGTTCGATATATATAATAATGGAGGGTTACTTCCCTGTGGAAACGCTGTCCGTAGATGGTTGAAAAGCCTGTCGTCCTCCGATGGTACACCAAGCACTACACGTTGAGTCCCGAATTCACAATTGGTATGCCCGACGCAATGTTACCAACCACGTTACGACGACGAGTCTACAGATTATGTAGTAGTATTATCAAGTACAGTACATAGTATGTATTACCAAGGCCACTGAATGTATGTATAATTGTCCGAATCACCGTAAAGTTTGCCCGAAGCAAGTTAATTATAAAATCATATTTCGTACAAACTAGATCACACCGCGATTAAATTAGATTAAATTTACAGGTCAGCTATTTGACACTCACACCCTACCGTAAGTCGAGAAAAGACAATAGAGTATAGACAAAAGAGGTTATTCACAGATTAGACATTTGACATCTGACAGATTGGAATTATCATTTGCCAGTGCCGTCGGGGCAAATACCGAACACCGGTAAACCTATTATTATTGGATCGCCTCGTTGATCGATAGGATAGCGTACGTGCCTAACTCCCTGGACTAACCGCGAGGCTCGAGTTCGATTCAAGATAGGAGCAGGCAATTGTGTGATGAACATTAAGCTGGGACTGTATTTTCGGGGCTTGTTGCTTATTAAATTTATTCTGATCTCTACATAAGTGCATCTATGTATTGGAATCATTGATTAACACCCATAATACAAGCACATTTTTTAAGTTTTATATTATACTAGCGAACAAGCACACGGGTCTCCTGATGATAAGATACAACAGCGGCCTATGGACACCATAGATATTACAGGTGCGTTCCTGTCCTGCGACCGGGATTTAAGGCCAATTGTGAAAGTCTACTGGCGATCCTGCCCTCTGGGGTAGTACATGACACAGTCATTATAGCGGCAGGATTAATTTAGATGACGTATCCCTACCCGGGCAATTTTCAGCACTGCAATCTTCAACCAGTAGTTTTGTTAGTGCTGACCTATATTTTAACCACTGTAGGAGTTGTCTGGTAGAGAGGTAGATGGTCTATTTTATTCACCGGACCCGTACCAACAGGGGAAAAAAAATACTTACTTAAGAATAAGAAAGTTCCTGGCTTCATAAAGTTTTAACAATAAGAAACTCCAGGAATAACTCCGTCGTAAACTTACTCGTATTAACGCCATTGGAACAATTTTTACCTTATCCTATAGGTGTAGAGTGTTACCATAGGAAGTCTTCTTGTTTCCCTTTCTTTAGGAATAAAAAAAACAATCCTCTAGGGACTGGATTGCCATCTCTTTTCCCAATTGTAATTAAACGAAGCACAATATAAAAGCCATTAGGAGTCTCGTACAGATGCAGTTTATATCAATTAAAGACTACATTTATTTACGTAGCAAACGTTATTTCAATTAGATACAAACTCGTAAATTGTGTGGTTTTAACTTAACTTGTCAAATAAGTCTAACAATGGTGCCTATTTCGAAATAGTTTTCAGTGTTTTTAATTATTTTTTTAACGACATTGGAAAGCAAACAAGCAGACGGTTTTCCTGGTGGTAAGGAATTCACGCCGTCTAGAGACACCAAAGGTGGTAATGGTGCGTTGCCAACCTGAGGCCGGGATGTAAGGTCCCGAGCAAAAGTGAGTTTACCGGCTACCTTACCCTTTGAACTGGAACACGTCAACGGCAAGCATTGGACGTTATGGCGGCAGGAACAAGTAAAGCGGTTATACCAATACAACTTGTCTAATAAGTCTAACAATGGTGTCTATTTCGAAATAGTTTTCAGTGTTTTTAAATTACTTATAATTTAAACAACCTTAAAACCTATTCATTAAATAACATTTCCTACAAATGTTAAAAAAATAAACAATCTCGACTGAACAGGATAAGAACCTATTTAAATCGTTAGATAATTCTCAAATTCAAAATAAATTTATTTAATTTTGCAATTTTTATACGCATTGCAGCACGACACAACAGGAAAGACAGTTTGCTATGAATGAATTGGACTTACCCGAGTCAAAGACTATAATATGAATAACTATAACATAAAGAATCCACACAACACACCATTAAACTGGTTTATTAGAACCAACAATACACACACTACTAATAACTCAACGTACGTTCCGTTTCGTAACCGAAGCATTGCGTAATACTTCCCCTGCCAATAACGTCGTAATACAAGAAATCAAATAACTATGAAAATGTATTACACTGGAGATAATAACCCTTCTAACATAGACAACGTCAATTCAAAATGCTGCTGACTTGTGTAACGGCCTCTCTTCAAAACACTCTAACAAAATAAAATGAATAAATACGTGGCCTCTCAGATTATTAAAAGAGAGAAAATGTACATGGTTGGTTTAAGCAAATTTAATGACAAATTGACCCAGCAAACTTCGTATCACTTGACGTATGCTTCGATAGCGCAGTCTATCGGATCCAATGTGAAACATTCCAAAATCAACAACTACTTATTACCGCCTCGTTGATCGAGTAGCTAGCGTACACGCGTAACTACACCGAACAAGCGCAAGGCTCGGGTTCGTCGGTGGCAGGCATTTGTGCGATGAACATTTAGATGTCTGCATATTTCCAGGTCTGGGTGTTTATTAAATTTATTCGGCGCAACACAACACAAGCATATGATTTACTTACTTTGTGGTTTGATTCAATTTGTGTAACTTGTCCAGGGAATTTATTTATTGAAAAATTTATTAAAAACATATGCTAGTAGACCAAATTGAAAATCCAAACCATTTTCGAATCCCCTTGAACACACACAAAAAATGACATCGAAATCGCTCCAGTCGTCTAGGAGGAGAGTGACAAACACACGAACACAAAATATATATATTAGTCGTATTAGTTACACTATTTGTAACTTAAGAACGGCTGAACCGATTAGACTGAAAATTGATAGTGAGGGAGTTTAGAACCAGGAGACGGACACAGTAGGTATATTATTATACCGTCCGACTGAGAGGAAACTAGAAAAAATAACATTTTAGTTTTTAATTTTATTTTTTTAGTTTAACTGAACCGGTGGAACGAAGTTCGCCTGACCAGCTAGTATTTTATAAAAGTGACACACGCATTTAGCCTCTAGATTGCCAGGAAACTTATAACCTTTCATTAAGTTGCTGTTGCATCGTCGGAATAAAAAGATATGTTTAGTCGCCTCAAAGTAGCTGGCTCACAACTTCCACGGACTTCATTTGACAGACCTATTACATTCCTGATAGTACATTTACTATCAGGCAAGATTACTGTACAAAAAAAAGAAGCTTCATTCTATATCCCCGAATGGGTAGGCAGAAGCACAACCAGGGCACCCACGACTAGCCGAAGACACTAAGTCCCACAATGTGATAGGTGGCAAGCTTATCGCCAACCGGGCATACATTCAATACCGAACAACGTTAATTATACCTATTAGAAAATTAAAATACACATTTTCTTCTTTTTTTATTGCCCGACCCGGGGATCGAACCCGGGAGTTCAAGAAGTCTAGTCCGACGCCGAACCGCTAGAGCATATCAGCGACCTTATAACAAACTTTGAGTTTTTTTATGATAGTGGAAGACAAACAAACAGACGGATTTCCTGAGGGTAAGAAATTCACGCTGCCTAGAGACACCAAAGGTGGTAAGGGTGCGTTGACAACCTGAGGCCGGGATGTTAGGCGTCGAGCAAAAGTAAGTTCACCGGCTACCTTACCCTCCAAACCGGAGCATGTCATGACGTTATGGCGGCAGGAATAGGTAAAAGTAAATTAAATTAAAAGGTAGGCAAGTAAATTTATTTAAAAGGTATCCCAGTCCCTGGTTGAGAACGCATTTTTAATAACTTTGATGTTATGAAGCACTTTTTATCTAAGTTTACAGGCTACCTTATCCTTAAAACTGGAGCACGTCAACGCCAAGCACTGGCGTTAAGGCGGCAGGAAGAGATAAGACGGTGCCATCAATCCGGGCGAGTCGCTGCGAAACTATACCACTTAGTCAGATGTCACGGTGTTAGCGACGGTAAGACTGTGGTCGCTTTTTATGAGCTGCCTGGCAGAAAGGCAGGTGGTCTATTCTGCAAAGGAGCCCGGACCAACAAGGGGAAATCACAGACATAGTAAATCCTCAGTAAGAAATAACCAAGTTACTTAAAATTAGAAATCTAGGTAAACATTTGAACATACCTATATAAACTACTATTATACCTATATATAAGTAAGTATAAAGTAATTAAGTAAGGAAGTATAGGTATGAAGTAGAATATTGAAAGCAAGGCAAGTCAGCAGTCGACACTTAGCACACGATACAGAGTATACACTAACCTAACCTAACCTAAAAAAAAATTTTTTTTTAACCTAACCTAACCCGCAAGAGAGTGAGCATAAAGACAAATATGTAAAATGAATGAATGAATAAACTCTATGTACATATGTGTGTATAAGTAGCACACAGCAGTAACAGTTAATATTTAGTTTATTACACAAAGGGGAGAATAGCGTAAATAAAGTCTCAGAAAGTAAAAACATTTATCTTTCTGAATGGTTTCTGAATGAATTGTTGTATTAAACGCTAAGACACGTACAGAAAGACGTGATCAACCCTATGATAAGGGTTGGTCACGTCTTCTTACCCTTGGGAAGGTATATTATATGGCAGTAACTGTCTGGATTGATTAAACCCTATCTTTCCTGAGTTTTGAAAAAAATATTATTATCAACCATAATAAGGTAAGAAAAATTTACTTCTTACTTTAACAAAAGACAACTTATTTCAATGAAAAAAATATAAAACACTATTTTAATAACTTCAACTCCGCTACTATTTCGTCTGTACATAATGAAACACTTGTTGTAAAGTGTAAATCAGGTAGCAATTACCACTTGCCATGAAATTTATAAGGAATCAAATCTGCAACATAGAGAACCCTATCGTAAAGAAAATACTTATCTCAACCTATTTCTAGTTAGCAGAGTATAGGAACGTAATAAGTATTATTTGTACATTTGAACGACGTTCTTAGTCCCTTTTTGAAGTTGTTTTAAAAATGTTCAAGACTTTACCGGACATGAAATGAAAAAAAAATGAATAAATAAGTGAAGTAAAACTGCAAAAATCGACTCCACCTACTTCATTTTTCATCCTTTGATTTGACGAAAGATATCAAAGCTTCAGAAATGATACCACAAAAAATATAATAACATCCTTAATGATGCAAAAAAATTTCGTCCACTAATCGGTAAATGATAAAGCCAATATGGTGTATGTCTGTGTGCTTATATAGTGGTCCCATCTCGGAATAATGACCTATCCATCAAACAACGAATTATCGAAATCAGTTAGCTATTAGCCGAATGACTAGCAACAAAAAATATAAAAATATATAGTCGAATTGAGAACTTTCTCCTTTTTTGGAATCGGTTATAAATGAACAATTCTACAAATACCAAAAAAAACCTTTTTATTTCATCAATGTTGGCATTTGCCAGACGTTTGAAAATGAATAAAACTAATTTTAGACTGGCCATTTCAAATCTGTAGTCAAAATCCTTGGTACGACCCAAATGATAATCGTTGTCAATAAAAGAAACATAAAAAAACATAACGCGTGTTTCGTAGAAGGTTATTTTAATTCGTAACAACATTTTGTAAATAAAAATCCTCTAAAACTTTATCACACTTCAATTAGAGCAAGTCGTTTAAATTTTTGATTGATTTGCTAAAATAAATTCTAAAACAATGGATTACAGTTCATTTTTTGTTTATTTACTTAGGGCGTGTGCAAAACATTACGTGGAGTGTGATTGATAGCGATGCACTGAGCGAGATTTAAAACGCTCTTTAACAGGCTCAAGAAAAATTTTAAAACTTATGTGTTATGAATGTTTATGTTTTACTTTCTTTTAATTTTATTTATTACCTCTGTTAAAAGTTATGTATTTATTGGCTTCTTGCCAATTGCATAAAATGATGTCGCCAAATAACAAGAGTTATTGATTACATTGTGCCAGAGATAATATAAAGGCAATAAAAATGTCCAAAACAACTTCGATTTAACTTATGCTTATAAATTCCTTGTAACATTTATACCATATTTTATTAAATAATGCAATTAAATTGTCTATATGTATGTAGTATAAAGACTGTTAGCAGTCAGAGTGCAATCTTATAAGAGTATCAATAATCTTAAGTTACAAGAAACAAACCTTCGCCACCAATCCTACCTTTCAGCTTCATCATGTCAATTGGAATAATATATTTTTAAAACATAGTATCATTATATAAAATTCATAAAATTTGTGTTTACCACAAATTTGTTGTTTTATTTATAACTTTACTACAGAAAATATGTAGTGTTACTTATAATACAAAAACGCATTTTTTCATCCAGGGCATACACTTCTAAGCAAAGACACTAAATTCCAATACGAGATAGGTGGCACACCTATCGCCCGACGGACACATACTCAATACTGGACAAAGTTGTTTTTATTAGGACTACAAGAAGTCAAGTCCAACAACCGGTCCGGTAGATCAAAGAGGCGACAACATGTTTCATTTTATACTAAAAAAAACATATTTTTCCTAATTTTAAGTACAAACATTTATTAACAAAAAAGTGTAAGTGTCACAGTTGCTAATGTTAATATTATTAACCAGTGATTAATAAAAACTCTCAGAAAAGAAGTAAAGAAATTTCTCAAAAGCGATCATACCGAAAAATTTTAAAATAATCATTATTCATAATATATGCCCTAAGATGTTCGTATACCTATTTACCGAAATATAAATAAAGTGCATTCATCATTGTCGGGTTTCGGTTATGGTAGCCGGTGATCTACAAGCTACCATAGCATCTAGCTGCAAGCTTACATCGGTTTATAGTCTCTGTTGGTGGTATGTTTTTTTTAAACTTTGAAATCAAGAAATCAGTCTACTTTTTGCCTTATGCTTCCGTAGAAAAACAAATATGTAAGAAAAATAATTATAAAAATAAAAATAATGCACGCTTGCAATAGAGCCATACCTAAAACCTTAAATAAATGACACAGAAAACAATATGGAGATAACGTGTCGAACAGACAATAAGCGATAAAAATTCACGCTATAGGTACCTACACGAAATACAAATGTACCTATGTATTTATGGAAAATGGACCAACACAATTTACAAAAATTTTATTTCCAGCGAAAATTATGGATTGCATCTTTGAATTGGATTTAAAATATAATTCTTAAATTTAAGCAATAGTTTAGTTCTGTTTTCCAGGACGATGACCATATACATTATAGTATATATTTGAAAGCACTGATTTTATTAGGGATACTGACAATCTGACGAATTGAAAGGTTAGCAATATTCATTGCAAAATCAATTTAACTTGGGTTTGATGATTTTCGAACATAAAAGGTAATCCAGTTTTATTAATGATCGCCTCTGTGGCCTAGCGGTTCTGTTGTCGAACTTGACTGCATGAGGTCCCGGGTTCGATTCCCCGGTCGGGCAACAAAAAAAAATAGAGTTTTTCAAATTTTCTAACAAAAAAAACGTTGCTCGGGAATGAATATTTGCCCGGTTGCCAATAAGCTTGCCGCCTATCACATTGTGGGACTTAGTGTCTTCGGCTAGTCGTGGGTGTCCTGTTTGTGCGTCTGTCTACCACTTCGGGGATATGGCCGTAAAGACATTTTTTATCAACAAATAATTATAAATAAATATCCCCTGGACATATAACACAAATTGAGTCTAACCCCAAAGTAAGCAAATGATGTGTTTGTGTTATGGGTGTAAGTCAACGATACTAATACATAGAATTACTTAAATAGATACAAGAACAAATTTAATAAAAACCCAGACCCGGAAATGCAGACATCTAAGTGTGCATCACACAAATATCGGGAACCGAACCCGAGCCTCGCGGCTGTTCAGTGTAGTTAGGCGTGTACGCTAACCACTCGACCAACGATGCGGTCATCGATCAAAGATCAGTGATTTCTTATTATTGCAAGTTTTATATTTAGTAGTCTAAGTGCTAAACCAGATATTTTAAGCATTATTAGATTTATTATAACCATTATTGCAAATATCTAAGATACTTATGAAGTCTCTTTAAGCCCATATCCCCGAAGAGGGAGATAGAGACACAACCAGGGCCCCACGACTAGAAGACACTAGGTCCCACAATGTGATAGGTGGTAAGCCTATTGCTAACTGGTTACATATCCAAGCCCGGGGAACATTTTTTTTTATAAAATTGGAAATACCACATTTTCTTTTTCCTTGCCCAACACGAAATTTGGACCCGGGACCTCATTTTAGTATTCAGTTTGTGTTTTTTATAATGCGCCTATTTAAATAAACATTTTCGGCCTTTTAGAACGAAGTTCCTTATTGCGCGTTGTGAATGGGGGCTAGACGGAAAAAAATTCTTACGAAAATGTTGTCACGACACTTTTTGCTATGTGGTCTAGCGGTTCAGTAGTTGGACTTGACTGCATGAGGTCCTGGGTTCGAATCCCGGGTCGGACAATTTTTTTTTATTTTTCATTTTCTATTTTTTTTTTGTTATTATCCTTTTCATATTTTTTTTATTTATTTTTTTATTTTATTATTTTTTATATTTTTATTTTCTTTTTTTTTCATGTTTCTCTGTCTGTCTCTCTCTATAAGAGAGATAGAGATTACTAGAGATTGATAGAGATTGAGAGAGAGAGAGACGGGGGGAGAGAGAACTTCGTTTCATCCGGGTGTCCCTTGACACCTCTCAACTTTTTTTTATAATGGAAGTGCTCGTCACAGTCAGATTTTGCTTTTCGATATTATTAAGATGCCAAGGACGAAGTGGCTCAAGGTGAGAAATTTTAAGAAAAATGTTTTTGTGGGAAAGAGAAAGAAATAGTTAATAAACGGATTCCAGACGGTAAGAAAAACACTTGACATATATACACCAAGTGTCATTGGTAGGTTACCGACCTCAGGCAACCTCTTGCATAAATAAGTATACCGACTAGCCTACTATCCATACTGAAATAATATATGACGAGGAATGTGTATACGGAATTCTAATTTTAAAAACATCTTCCTTTGCTTTCTTTAGGTTATGGTCTATACGTTAGTATTTTGCCATTAGTCAAGTAGAAATTTGCATCAATTTTTATATAAATTTAAAAAATATATAAATAGTCATCAGTCATAAGTCGTCAGTAAGTCATGTCAGGCTCTTGGGTAAAGCGGTGGCCTCATTACTCAAGCTCATGTAATGAGATTTGGCGGCAACGATCACGATATGCTAATTTCTTCATGATTATTTTATTTGTGCACTTTCATTGAACAAAATTGTACAAAATGCCACCAAAATTGACTAATTTCACTCAATATAAACTCGAAATTCAGTAATTATGAAAAAACTTCGACCATCTTTTCTCTCCATGGCTTTTTTCGAATTTTTCTTTCGAATCGGAATTCTGTCATAAAATTCCGAATGCCTGAGACAGCTGTAATACATAGCGGTTGTCCGATTTGACCGAAATCCGGTTTTTTTTGTGATAATGGAAAGCACACAAGCAGACGGATTTCCTGATGGTAAGAAATTCATGCCACCTAGAGACACCAAAGGTGATAACGGAGCGTTGCCAACCTGAGGCCGAGATGTTAGGTCTCTAGTAAAAGTAAGTTTACCGGCTACCTTACCATCCGAACCAGAACACGTCAAAGGCAAGCATTGGACGTTATGGTATTGGACGTTTATTTAAATAGCCATATTGTGAATGACAGGACACTTATGCTTATTTATTATGAAACAGTTTGTTAAATACAGACTGAATAATGATAGCCTCAAGACAAATAACGATAGCCTAAAGATATCCCAAACTTGATTAATACATTCCTATGTTGGTCTGTCTCTGCTGACCAAAATAGATCATCTGCCCTCTGCTAGGCAGCTCGTAAGAGGCGGTCACAGCTTCAGGGCAGTTGTAGATTACTGGTGGTAATGTGCTGTGCAGCAACTTGCCCGGGTCATAACGACTCTGTCATGTTCTAATTTGGAGGGTAAGGTACCAGATAGTCTTTCGCAATAGGTCTAACATCCCGGTCATAGGACAGCGACGCATCTATAATATCTGTGGTGTCTATAGGCCTCGGTTATTTCTAAACATCAAGAGAATTGTGTGTTTGTTCGATGAACATAAAAAAAAAACAAAAATAATCGTCGCGACACTACACTGTTCAATGCGAAATAGAAATGAAAATATTTGGCTTGCTTTCTATAAGAAAGAGAGAGATAGAGACAGACAGAGAAACATGCGCACGCCGCACAGCTTACAGCAAAAAGTGTCGTTACAACTTTTCGTGAGATTTTTTTCCGTCTAGCCCCCTTTCATAACGCGCGATAAGGAACTTCGTTTCAAAAACACAATTTAAAGGCTGAAAAGCAAATCTGTTACTGTTACAAATCTGCTATTCTGAAAGAAAGAAAGAAAATTATTTATTTGCGGAATATGTGTGTAAATGAGATGTTACAAAAATATTTAAGTATATCAACATATTCTACCACATTTTGGTGTGCAAATATTTAATATTAATAAAAACATATTATTTAATTATTACATACACTAACTTTTAAGCCTATTATTTATATTTATAACTAATTTAATTATTTATAAAATTAAAAATGAAATTTATTTATTTTCTGAATATACGTGTTGAAAGCTGTTAAGATATTTGTAAATACCAACATATTCTACGACATTGTGGTGTGCAAATGTCTTTAAAATTATACAAAGTTATTATTAAAATTTATAGCATATGGTGTTTTAATATTTGAACATTTTTTTAAAATATAATTAGGTTTAACCCTAACTACCATAAGCTACAGCGATGCATCTATAACATCTATGGTGTCTATAGGCCACGGTTATCTCTAACCAACAGGAGAGATGTGTGTTTGTCCGCTGAACTCTAACATAATATAGTATATATATACAAACAAGTGGTTTCCGACAAAACACTTGTGACATTGCTGTTTTTGGTAAAAATGTGTTATTTATTAGATTTTAAATAAAAATCGAGTTGCATTAAATATTAGATAGTATTAATGAAATAATAGTGAAATCAATAAAATATTTCTTTTTTAAAAAATCATGAAATTTCCGTCACGAAATTCATATGTATGTCTATTATGTACAGAATCGAAGGTTTCATTTTTCGTTACGCTGTCATTTACACGGTGTATAATAAAAATACATAATTTAAAGGCTGAAATGCAAATCCGTTACTCTGAAGCGAATCCCTACAACCCAAGTCCAGGAAGCCGTATATATAAGTGAAGTTTTCCACGGACTTTACAATCAAAACTTCCGAGCTCCGAACTTTGTTGGTTACAATTGAAACTACTAAAGTGAATTTACCAGTTTTGGATTCAGTTGTATTTTAATCTACGTTCCATTTTTAAATGAATAATTTAAAAAGCAAGCTAAGGTTTATGTAATATGTAGGTCGAGAAGAGTAAGCGTCTAATGCCACAGATTATCTACAAAGCTCAGGTTCAATTCCGAACAGGGATAGAGCGTTGACTACATGAGATTGCGGTTTCAATTTCCAAATCGAGCAACTCAAAACGTATTTTTGCAATTTTTGAAGAGAAGCTTCTTTATCGGGATTGGAAAAAAATTTAGTCTAACATTTTTTCGTTACGCGTCACATTTTTCCGTTACGCGCCATCTTTGGATATTAATATTGAAGTGAAACTTCTTTATCGGGGTTGGAAAAAAATAAATGTGTGTGTGTGTGTGTGTGTGTGCGTGCGTGCGTGCGTGCGTGCGTGCGTGCGTGCGTGCGTGCGTGTGTGCGTGTGTGTGTGTGTACAAATCAAATGATAATTTAAAAATAAAACAAAGCAATTGTTAGTAAATAAAAACATGTGTATGTAGATATATTTTTTAATTATTTATTTTATTTTATTCGTTCGTTTCTAATTATTTATCTATTAATTTTGAATTCTATAAAATCATGGCATGTCTACAAGATTAACTGCCATCAAATATTTGTATTACTTTGAATAGATAATTCCATTTATTTACTCATAACTTGTGTAATTGAGTAAGTTATTGAATATTTGCTTTGAATTATTTTTACTAAGTTATGGCATGAAATATGAATATCGACGGTCTAATTAGCAATTGGTCTAACTCCTTATTTAGTAGAAGGTGAAATTTTAACATTTTAATGTAGCAATAGTCCAATTATTAATTATTTCAATGATCCAAACTAAAATATTATACCTCTATTACTTATTAAATGGTTTTTTAAAGTGATAATAAATTTTTAACTAATTGTTTTTTTGGAATAAATGAAAGATTTTATAAAATGGAGTTAAACAATTTGCTAATTAGAACATCGATATTAAAGTTCTTTATATAATGTTCGTAACTTGGTTAACTAATTTTTAGATTAAATAATGTCAGAATCTAAAAAAATACTATGAGATCATAATTGATGAAACACAATTATTATATCTAACAACCTTGCAGTTCACTATGTGACTACTGTGACTTGTGAACCATAAATAAATAAAATTTTGCTTTATTAAATAATAACTTTAGTTAAATTACACTGTACTTTTTTAACTATTGACGTTTTTAAAAATATAAGCTCATCCCGATGTTATACTCATCAAGAGCTTTCATGTGAGTACCCACATGCATTTTGATATATTTTTCATATATACATATATATAATACATATAAATATATGAAAAATTGATGTGGGTACTTAAATGAAAGATCTTGATGAGTATAACATCGAAATGAGCTTATATCTTTAACAACGTCAATAGTTCACAAGATACAGGGTCATTTCTTAACTATGTATCTAGAGATAGAGCATTTACGAATGCAGCCCAAATACCTATCATCATAGATTAACTATTGGTGAGAATGATATGAAACCTTAAAAAGGCATTACTCCAGGTCAACACTTTTCCAACAATACCAAATTTAACCATAAAAACCCATTTTATCATATAAATACACTGGCCACAAAATTTCGCTTATATTCTTTTAATAATATAGATAAGAGCAATGATAAAATGAATTACTCATATTATTTGTATGCATGTCTATAATACCAAAACACCTTTAATTTAATCCGGAATTTTTTTTTTCTAAGTCTCATCTACCCAATTTCTGTGAAGTTATAAATAGTGTAAAAATGATATGTCATAAAGAAGTTTCACTTCTTACCTGTGTACTCTGGTACACACACATATTTTTTTTACTAAAACAATGTGTTGGTCCGGACTCCTTCGCAGAATAGACCATCTGCCTTTCTGCCAGGCTGCTCGTAAAAGGCGAGCATAGGCTTACCGTCACTAACACCGTGACTACTGACTAGGTGGTAAAGTTTCGCAGCCACTCACCCGGATTGGTACCACTGCCTTACCTATTCCTGCCGCCATAACTTCATAACGTGTTCCGGTTTGGAGGGTAAGGTAGCCGGTAAACTTACTTTTGCTCGAGGCCCAACATCCCGTCCTCAGTTTGGCAACGTACCATTACCACCTTTGGTGTCTCTAGGCGGCGAGAATTTCTTAATTCGGTTAATTTGCCAAAGGTATTTAGTCATACAATAAGAAAATTGTATGACTAAATACCTTTGGCAAATTGTAGGTACCTTCTCCTCGTGGTTGTAGGTACCTCAGATTCCCTCTTCAAGATACGTGCCGTAAAGGCACTCGCACATTTACTTAAACTAGTGGTCGCCCGTTGGTCGAACTACTTTAACACTTAAATACTATTTTAGTTAAAAAAATTGGGGCAAGTCACTCGCATCACTTAGGAGTATGAAAAATAGATGTTGGCCGATTCTCAGACCTACTCAATATGCTCAGAAATTTAGTGAGAATCGACCTAGCCGTTTCGGAGGGACTCAATCACACACACCGTGTCACGAAAAATTTATATATTACAAGAATTATCATGCCGCTAGCAAAATAGAGTAGGTACGCTGAAGGAATGACGTTGGCATATTTACATGGTGATATAACGTTCTACAGACCTAGATTAATTGTTATTTGTGATTTTTTGCTAAATAACGTATCCGCCTGTTGTGATCTTTTCGATATTGCAAATCTTTTTAAATTTATTAGAGGGACTTATATACCAACATATCTATAAAATATCCCCATGCCAAGCTCGTGGGGTTAAGCAGAGAGTTCCCAGTGCCAACTGTCACGATCTTTTAAACTCTTTTCATAGAAACTTTCGAGTTTCAAACAAAGAATTGAACCCCAGCGATTGACGAACGCAAGCACTATTCTTTCTACAAAATTGTAATAGAAGGACATGATAATTACAAAAACCATACTCACATAACTCCTTTCCAAGCACCCAAGTTTCTGGTTTAGAGTTGACTTCGACTAACACCGTCGGGGTACAGACAAGCAACACCATCAAATCAGCTATGCTCAAGTTCACAAGGAAAATGTTTGTTGAGTTCCTCATATCCTTAGTCTTCAGTATCACGATTGGCACCATCACATTACCTATCACTCCCAAGCACATTATCACTATACAAAACGTCATGGATGTAGCCTTTATATAATACGGTATATCAGCGTACTCGGTAAAGTTATTCGTGAAATTGTTCGGAATCGCGAAACTGTTCGTGGTGAAATTTGAAATCGCGGATTCGAGTGTTCCATTTTCAAATATTTCTGACGTTCGATTGTGTGCATATTTGTATGTGGGTGTGTATATGGGATATGTATTCGATGCGTGTGTGAAGTTGGCGATGGAAATCATGTGCGTGTATGTGGCATATGGCTGAGTTCACATTTTTTTTGGTTTCACTTTGGCACTATATTTGGCTTCTTTTGTCTTGAGTTACTTGTGGTTGAATCTGAAAAAAACAAACATAAGGTGAACCAAACTAATTTGTTTTAAAATTAATAAATAAAACTAAATAGTCGCTTACGAAATTACGATATTGGATGACATAAATAGTTTATAAAAGAAACTGATATGGCTACAGTCACTAACACCGTGATATCTAACTATGTGGTAAAGTTTCACAACGAAGCGCTCGTATTGGTACCACCATATAATCTATTCCTGTCGCCTTAACGTCAGTGCTTTCTGTTGACGTGTTGACGAAGCATAAGGTAGTTGGTAAACTTAATTTTAGTCGAGGTCTAACACCCCGGCTTCAAGTAGTCAACAACGCATTATTACCACGTTTATGTATATATAATTTACGCCGCCTATAGACACCAAAGTTTCTATAGGCAGCGTGAATTTCTTACTGTCAGGAAATCCATCTGCTTGTGTGCGTCTGTTGTGTCTAATGTTATAAGAATAACATAATGGCAGGTATTAGATAGTCTATGAACAAAATAAAGTGTACTTAAATAAAAACTATAAACTTAAGTATCTATACATCTAAAAAAAGAGATATCCCTAATGTTTTCAAAAATTTTAATCAGTATGTAATAAAAGTAGATAAAGAGGTCGGACTTGCACCTGTTACGTAAGTAGAAATAAAATTACATCTAAGTTAGCGTTGTCAACCTGAGGCTGGGATATTAATGAGATGGGCTGTTGCATAATTCTACTGGTTACTATATCCTGCAAAGTCCTATGGAACAATAGTACGAACTGACTTTGTAGTGGCATCTGGCAGGGATGAACAATTCAGGGTAAGACTTTGCAGGGCTCTAGCACTGCCAAAACCTGATTGGTTTCCCTAAGAGTAACCTGCATCAAATACACTAGAATGGTTGTAATGTGCTCATCCCATTTCTACGTTAAATCATAGATTGATCACATTAATAAACAGACATTCAATATTTTGCATAATTTTAACCATGTCCTAAAAAAAAGTATCTTCACGCCCATATCCCTGAAGAGGTAGGCAGAGGTACAACCAATAATTTGAACCATGTTCTCGTACATAAAAATAGGTATCTTCACGCCCATAAAATCCTAATATCATATAAGAAGTAGTCAGAGGAACAACCAGGGCACCCATGACTAGCCGAAGACACTAAGTCCCACAATGTGATAGGTGGCAAGCCTATTGCCAACTGGAGACATTTCCAATCCCGAGCAATTTTTTTTAGGTATTAGAAAATTGGAAAAACCAAATTTTATTTTAGTTGCCCGACCCGGGAATAGAACTCGGGACCTCTTGCAATCAAGTCCAACACCTAGAGCGCTAGACCACAGAGGCGATAGAAATAGACAACAGAAAATACACATTTTTAATTTTTGGTGCCCGACCTAAAGATCGGACCCGGGACCTCTAGAAGTCAAGTCCGACGACTGACCGCTAGACTACATTGGCATCTCGTACATACAAAAGTTATCTAGTTTTATGACCTGAATTACACACAAAATACCGTCAAATTCAATTTCATCCTGTATAAATTAGACGTTTGAAAATGGTCCCTAAAATGTAATTAAAACATCGATAGATCACGTTTTAAAAGTACATAAACATGTCAGGTCGAACGTCTGCCAAAAGGCACATAAATCAGGGCAATATTTGTGCAAAATCGGCTGAGCAACCCCGCTGCTAAACTCCTGATTTATTGTTTGTCGTTGTCCGAACTCTGTTGCGAAAATATCACTTAACAAGTTGAGTAGACACGTATAGGAAATTTTAAAAATAAAATTATTTGAAGTACCCTTTTAAATATTTGATACTAAAGAACTATGAAGAGAATACATGCGTAATACAAACGTAAATAAATACGTTAATAAAAACCGACTTCAAAACTAAAAATTAAAAAATAATAAAGATTTAATATTAATTGTATATCTACTTATTTTTATTTTAGCACTTGCCCTGTGCTTGGGATAGATTTCTATAAACTTTTAAGAAAGAAAAAAATTCGCCCCAGACAGGATTTGAACCTGTAACCTTTCGTCTCAAGCCGACGAATACTCTAACCAATTGAGCTACTAAGGATTCAAGTCCCGTGGCGAAATTTTTAATTTCTTTCTAACTAATTTTTTTTCTTTCTTAAAAATTTATAGAAATCTATCCCAAGCACAGGGCAAGTGCTAAAATAAAAATACGTTGCGAGAAATGAAAGTTATGGCCATTCTAAAATGTGAATTTCATCTGTAATGATGAACTCAGTTGGTGGGTACTCAGAATTGTGTATCTATAGGACATAACTACCCGCGTTAACGGGTTAGAAAGGAATTAAAAATTTCGCCACGGGACTTGAATCCTTAATAGCTCAATGTATATCTACTACCTATTATTTACTCGTATATGTGCTGTTTAGTCATAAGTTTGAAGTCAGTGCCAAGTCAATTTAATACTTACCAATAATTTAATTCTTAGTTAAAGGCTTGGCACCGACTTCAAACTTATTAGTAAAAATATTAATTTTTTATTATTTTTTACTTTTTAGTTTTGAAGTCGGTTTTAATAACATAGTTATTTTTAATTCATACTTTTTACTTATTGCTGATATGATTTAATTTAATAAAAATAAACATCTGGATAGGTGAAAGTTGATGAAAAATGCTCATAAAATAAAAAAAAATGGGCCTACCTGAATAAATTTTTTTGTAGGACCAATTCTATTATATTCTGCATCAAACAAAAAATAAAGTTACATAAATTGGTCCAGAAACCTCGAAGTCATCGGTGTACATATATAAAAAAAACTTTATATATCATAATATATACCGGCCAAATTGAGAGCCTCCTCGTTTTTTTTCAACTCGGTTAAATATACTCGAAATTCTACAATCTATCACTTGATCAGAATGTGTTTTACTCTCTACATTTTATTCACAAGATACACACGCATACATACAGACACACACGCGCGCACACTTATTTCATCCATTTTTAATGTAATAAAAAACGTAGTAAAAACTTATACGAGTACATTGAAGTTAACATGCCTATAACGTATTCTAGGGAGATGAGATTATGCATGCCCACAAGATAATTTTTACGTATTATTTATCACTTTTTCTCTTAAACAAGCTTATGCTCATTTAAACTATATATTATACTAGCGGCCCGCCCCGGCTTCACACGGTTTTGATATATACTTATAAACCTTCCTCTTTAATCACTTTATCTATTGAAAAAAACCGCATCAAAATCCATTTCGTAGTTTTAAAGATTTAAGCATAAAATAGTGCAAGGAATAGTGTGAATGGAGCGTTGGGTAAGCTATTCCAAAGCGAGATTTTGAGTCAAAAAGCTAGACTCGCTTTGCATAATTCTGTGCTTATTCCAACGTTATTGTATGGAAACGAGAGTTGGGTATGTCAGAAAGAGCATGAAAGTAGGATAAATGCGGTCGAAATGAGAGCACTACGGAACATTTGTGGTGTTACGCTCGCTGGCCGCATTCGTAACAGTGAGATCCGAGAAAGAGTGGGATTGAAAGAATGTATTGGTATTAAAATGCGAAAGGGCATGCTCCGCTGGTTTGGTTATGTGGAAAGAATGACAGATGAAAGATTGACAAAGCAGATATACAATGCGAATGTGGACGGATGTAGGTACCCGGGGAGACCAAGGCTGACATTTCACGATCAGATCAATCGGGTATTATCCGAGAGTGGTGTCAAGAGTCTCCGAAACCGGCGTGTTTGTATGAAAAGGGTTATGAATGTGAAGGAAGCAAGACAGGTTTGTCAGGATCGTAAGGTCTGGCACTCGATACTCTCTGCCTACCCCGTAAGGGACTTGGCGTGAAGATATGTATGTATGTATGTATGTATGTATGTAAGCATGAAATGGGACATAAGGACAGAGGAAGCGACTTTGATTTATACTATGTAGTGATTTTTAAAATTATTGAGACGTAAATGTTAATTTCTTTCAATTTTTGCCGAGGAATACTTACTCTTAAACCTAAGTTGTAAATTACCCGTCCAGTTCTAGTTTATGAAACAAATTTCGTATTTACTTCAGTAAAACTGCCAGTAAATGCAGTGAACATTATTCATTTAGTTGATGAGATTGCCTCATTTGGGATGTGCCAAAAAG